>PVKS010023765.1:0-31927 GCA_004027875.1 Aplodontia rufa | reverse complement strand
CCCCGTCCTTCTCTCTTAAAAAAAAAAAATACTCTTCCAGGCTTAGTTTGCTGTTAGAATTCAGTTCCTTATGTTCAAAGACCTGAGGTCTCTGTTTTCTTGCTGTTTATCAGTCGTGATCTGCTCTCTCCTTTAAGAGGCAGCACATGTTGCCCTATGGCCTCTTCCATCTTAAAGTCAGCAGTGTACATTGAATCCTTCTAGTCCTGTGAATCCTGCTGACTTCCCATTCTGCTACCAGCTACACCAAACACTCTGCTTTTAAGTCTTCACGTGGGCCAGGTGAGGTGGTGTACACCTATAATCCCAGTAGCTTGGGAGGCTGAGGCAGGAGATCACAAGTTCAAAGCCAACCTCAGCAATTTAGCAAGGACCTGAATAACTGAGCTGGGGATGTAGCTTAGTGGTTAAACACTCCCTGGGTTCAATCCCCAGTAACCCCTCCCCTCAGAAAAAGGCTTCATGTGGTCTGGGGTTGTGGTTCAGTAGTAGAGTGCTTGCCTAGCATGCATGTGGCCCTGTGGTTGATCCTTAGCAGCCTCCCAAACTAAGATAAAATAAAAAGGCTTCATGTGATTAGATAAGACCCACCAGATAATCTCCTTTTTACCATTAAATTTGACACAAATTACTCCACTGTTAACCTCATCATATTCAGTTTCCACCCACACTAAAAGGTGAGATTATTACAAGGACAAAGGTCTTTGAGAGTCATTTTTAGAATTCTGACTGTCACATAACAAGACAGATAAGAACCAGACATACCTGTGTTCAAATACCATTTTTACCCTTTGCTTTGCTGACTGAAAGAGGGAAGCTGTTAATAAGTTTTCTGAACTTGAATTTTCTTTCAAGTGGGGATTATATGCTGGGTGTGGTGGTGCACACCTCCAATCCCAGCCACTTGGGAGGCTGAGGCAGGAGGATTGCAAGTTCACAGCCAGCCTCAGCAACTTAGTGAAACCCTGTCTCAAAATAAAAAATAAAAGGGCTGGAAATACAGTTAAGTGGTTAGGTGCTCCTGGGTTCAACTCCTGATACCAAAAATAAATAAACAATGGGGATTATAATACCCTTCTTATGGAATTTTGTGAGGCACCTGGTACATAGATAACACCTTATAACTGGGTGTGTGTATTATGTGTGTGCGTGCATGTGTGTATGTGGGGAGTGTTGTAATATTTTAAAAAACTAGACTCCCATTTGGCCTTCTATTTAAGAAACATCTGGAAAGGTTGTTGGAAATTCAGCTTCCCAACTCTGACCTTCCAGACATTTTTTTTTTTTTTTAAAGAGAAAGGGACATTGAGAAAGAAAGAAAGAAATCAATTCTATTTAGTTTTTCATGTGGCTTTCGTTGCTAGACACTTTGTTGTGTATATGGTGCTGGAGTGTGAACCTGTGTCCCTGTGCATGCAAGCCAAGCCCTGAAACTGCTGAGCCACCACTCCAGCCCCAGACATGCTATTTTATTTTTTTAAAAATTTTTTAAAGAGAGAGAGGCACTAGGTGGGGGGGCGGAGAAAAAGAATCAATTTTATTTATTTATTTTTTCATGTGACTTCCATTGCTCCAACACTTTGTTATGTACATGGTGCTGGGGTTTGAACTTGCGTCCTTGTGCATGCCGCTGAGGCACCTCTCCAGTCCCCAGACATGCTATTTTAAAGTAGCATTTCAGAACCTTTATTTTAAAATGGATTAAAAAAAAACCCAAAATAAATTAAATGGATTTTCTTGGTGATTTTACTGTGCAACCAAATTTGTAACCAGTGATGTAGGAGGAATCACAGTGATCCAGGGCAGAATCTCACCGAGTTTCACCCTTTAGTGGAACATTCGGCCAATTGATTAACCTCTATAAAAATAACATTATATACCTTGCAGGGATGCGAGACCTAGCAATTAGGTAAGTACAGAGTTTGGCACATCAAGCAAGTTCAGTAAGTGATAACTGCTATGAATGATGATGGTGATGGTGGTGGTGGTGACAGATAAAGCATTTAGATTCCAAACGAGCTTAATGAGCTATCACTGACAGCACCACTAATTTGCCGCTCCTCCATCCTATCCTATGTTCTAGTCAAACTATACTTTCTGTTCCCTTACTGTATATGTTTATTCGTCATTGCTTCTGATACTTTCTTTTATTATATTGTGAATTTTCTTTGCTCTCTTGCCTGGCAAGTTCATCTTTTAAGAGACTTTTCAAATGTTACCTCTTTTGTTCAGCCTTTCTTATCTACATATGTCCAGCAAGTTTGGTGGCCCCTTTCCTCTACCTTTTTACATTTGTCACTTCTAGTCATGTAAGTACTTGTTGCAGAAAATTACATGTTATCTATTATTCCCACTTGTCCCCATTTGATAGTAAGTTCCTACCCACTATTAACATTTGCCTGGCAACTAGTAAATAGGTGTTTTTAAAAGCTTATGATTAATTTTATATACTTATAACAATGATGAATATGTATTGGAGAATTTGCCTTTACTATGGTTTACATACAAAAGAACTATAGGAATTATTTCAGATGAGATAATGGTAATTTCTCTAGTGAGAAATCTGAGCTAGTGGTTTGATACTTTTTCTTAAAAACAAAGCAAAACACCCATGTTGTTTTAGGCTACATGAAAGGATAATGGAGAAAAGAACTACAGGGCAGGCTCAGATCATGCCTTGTGCTAGATGTTTTTCACACGTACTCCTGTGGTAGCTCTGTCAGGCTTCATTTCTTTTGACTAGAAGGATTAAAGTAAATACCCCAAGTAGTTGTTGCTAGGTAGTATAAAACCAGCGGAGAAAAGCAGAAAAGCAAAAAACTACTTTGACTGTTGGTTATGAAGTATTTGCCACTAGAGGGTGCACTTGCCTGGATGAAAAAGTAAGAATTGGTTGCTGATTGGGTTCTGATCCCACCCCACATATTGTGGTCAAAAGTAACGTTGATAATTTCAGGTGATATCTGCAAAATGGAGAAGTAACAACATTAAAGAGGCAGTGTGAAGTAGAGAGCAAGTACATGGCATCAATGAAATGAAATTCAGATATGAATTCTGCCATTTAACTAGCTCTGTAACTTGGGCCAACTCGTGTTCAGCTAGCGCTGGCGCTCTCGCTCTCTCTTTCTCTCTCTTTCTCTTTCTCTCTCTCTCTTTCTCTTTAATCTCTGGAATGGGCATCATGCATTTGCCCATAGAATTGTGCATTTCAAATTAATTAATGTATTAAAAATGTCTCCAAACATAGTGTTTGGGACCTGGTAGGATCTTGATAAACAGTCGTTACTGATATTAACAGTTACTATTAATATACAGTTAAATCTCAAACCCTAACAAATTCTATAAAGGGGTTTAGGAACTACCAAAGTAAGATGAATTATAGTCAATAAAGTGTTAATGTTAAATATATTACAAGTCTTTGAAAACTATTAATGCACATGTAACTTAAAGTAACTCTTGTACAGTGAGATTGAGTATGAGCTGAGTATCCTTTGTCTGAAGTGCTTGGGATCAGAAAGTGTTTCAGATTTTGGACTGTTTTGGATTCTGGAATATTTTTATCTACATGAGATACCTTTGGGCATGGACCTGAGTCTAAACAGGAAATTCACTTATGTTTCATATATACTTCACATACATAACCTGAAGTTAGTGTGCTTGCTCGTGAAGTCAGGTATGGAATGTTTTCTTTGCGGTGCCAACGTGGCACTCTAAAAGTTCTGCGTTTTGGAGCATTTTGGATTTCAGATTTTCAAATTAAAGCTATTCAAGCTTATTCCATTTACCTATTGTGCTAGGTTTGAGTTGACCGATTCTCCAAGGGATGATGCATGCTCTGTTCTCTTTTCTCTTAGTTCATTACCGAAGAGGTCAGCAGTGAAACAAATTTTTAATAGTTTCTGCACTGACTTATGTTAATACCTTATTCATTAACTCTGTGACATTTACCATATCCCTAGTATTGGGATACATCTAATAATAAGTGATACCTTTGAATGGATGCAGGAAGGTATTTTTATTTATTTTTAAAGAGAAAGTGGAGGAGAGAGAGAATCGAATTTATTTATTTTTTTTCATCTGGTTTTGTTTCTCTGACAGTTAGTTGTGTATGTGGTGCAGGGCTTAGAACCCAGGTACTTGCACATGCCAGGCAAGCACTCAACTGCTGAGCCATAGCTTCAGCCTGATATTATTACTTTTTTTTTTTTTTTAAAGAGAGAGGGACAATGAGAGAGAATCAGTTTTATTTAGTTTTTCATGTGGCTTTCATTGTTCCAGCACTTCATCATGCATATGGTGCCAGGGTTCAAACCCACGTCCTCATATATGCCAGGTAAGCACCATAATCACTGAGCCACTGCTCCAGCCCCCAAAATATTATTTTTAAATTAAGGTATAACCTTATGAATGTCCTCCTCTGTCTCTCAAGTCTGTAGTCCATAAGAACCGTTACTAGGACTGGCTTGGTGGTGCACACCTGTAATTCCCAGTGGCTTGGGAGGCTGAGACTAGAGGATTGGAAATTCAAGTCCAGCCTTAGCATCTCAGTGAGGCCTTAAATAACTTAGTGAGATCTGTCACAAAGTAAAAAATAAAAAGGGCTGGGAATGTAGCTGAGTGGTAAATTGCTCCTGGGTTAAATCTCTAGTACCCAAGCAAACAGATAAATTATTATCATTTGTCATTTCACTGTGAAAAATTACTCGATTTTGGCCTGACTTCTTAACTCAGTAGCCTTTTTTGCCATCTCTATCTGTTCACTATGAGTTTGACCTTAAAAATATCTTCCCTTAGTTGGGCATGGTAGGGCAGGCCTGTAATCCCAATGACTTGGGAGGCTGAGGCTGGGGGCCAGCTGAGCAATTTAGAGAGATCCTGTCTCAAAATGTGAAGGGCTAGGGATGTGGCCCCATGGTTTAGTGCCCCTGGACTCACCCCAGTCCCTTCCACCAAAACCAAAACCAAAACAAGACCTCAGAAAATATCCTGCTTTGGACAACGTGTAGATATCTGTTTACTGCCTGTGATTGGTACATAAATGTCATTAGTGCTGTATTTTCTGAATATTTGTAAATCAAAAGTTAAATCAAAAAGTAAGTGAATGGAAAATATATTCCAGGCAAATGCTAACCACATAAAAGCTGAGAAACAGTATTAATATTCAACATGAAAGATTTTAAGGGGCTGGAGTGTTGGCTCAGTGATAGAATTCTTGCTTTGTATTCGAGAGGACCTGGGTTTGAACCCCAGAATAACATGCACAACTGTCAGAAAAACAAAAACCAGATGAAAAAATAAACAAAATTGATTCTTAAAAAAGATTTTAAGAAAAAATTATAATTGTTATAGAAAAAGAAAATACTAATGACCCAGTATCACATGGATAATGTTCTTTGACAAGAATGGAATAAATTAAGGCTAGAGCAGTGGCTCAGCAGTTATGGCGATTGCCTGGCATCTACTGGTGTATGAGTTCAAACCCCAGCACCACGTACACAACGAAGTGTCGAAGCAGCAAAAGCCACATGAAAAACTAAATAAAATTCTCTCTCTCTCACTGTCCCTCTCTCTTAAAAAGAAATGGAATAAATTAGAAATCCCTTAACAAAAGAGCAGCCATCTACCTCCTCATGCACATACTTCTAAATAATTCATCCGTGAAAGTAGAAATCATGATGGAAATTGTGAAATATTTAAACCTGAATGATAGTGAAGGGACCACATGGTAAAACCACATCTAAAGTCTGTGATTTATAATTTTTTTATTGGTGCATTAAAGTAGTACATAATGATGGGGTTTGCTGTTACATATTTATACATGCACTCAATGTAACAATATAATTTGGCCAATATCCTCCCCCTTCCCAGTCCCCCTCACTCACCCTCCTCCCATTCTCTGGTCCCTTGCTTCTGCTGATATGATTTATAATTTTAATGAATGTATTATAAAATGGAGATTAAAATTTAATGGACTAAGCTTTACTTTTAAAAAAATTAAAAGGTAAAAGAATAATACTAAAGAAAATAAAAGGAAAAAATGTAGAATACATTAATGAAATGGGAAATAAGCATTAGAGAGCATCAATAAACTGAAAGCTCATTCTGTAAAAAGGGATAATGAAATCAACCCTTGGATTGTTCAGGGGAAAAACAAACGAAGACACAGATAAGCAATTTTAAAAATGAGTGGCTGGAGTGGTGGCTCAGCGGTTGTGGCGCTTGCCTGGCATGAGCAAGGATGCGGGTTTGAACCCCAGCACCACGTATACAACAAAGTGTCAGAGCAATGAAAGCCACATGAAAAATCAAATAAGATTGATTCTCTCTTTCTCTTGCTGTCCTTCTCTCTTAAAGAAAAATGAAAAAGGAGAAAGACATATACATATATAGTAGAGATGAAAATTGTCAGTGAGCTACTATGAAAATATTTTGTCAGTAAATTTGAAAGCTTCGTGAAAACAGATGATTTCCTAGAAAAGTGTAAATGACCAGAATTAAGAAGAAATTGGAAACCTGAATAATACCATAGTATCAAAGAAATCCATTCAGTAGTTTAAAAAATCTACTCACAAAAAAATTGGGTTTTACCAAAGCTTCTAGGAACAGATAAACCTGCTATTAGAAATAGGGAGGAGGGGCTGGAGCAGTGGCTCAGTGGTTACAGGGCTTGCCTGGCATGCACAAGGATGCAGGATCAAACCTCAGCACCACGTACACAACTAAGTGTTGGAGCAATGAAAGCCACATGAAAAACTAAATAAAATTGATTCTTTCTCTCACTGTCCCTTTCTCCTACAAAAGTAGGGTGGGGGGAGGATTCTGTACAGTTTTATAAAGGTGGTATAACTTTAATACAAAAATTATGCAGAGAGGGCTAGAGTAATGGCTCAGCAGTTACAGCACTTGCCTGGCATGCACGAGGACACGGGTTCGAACCCCAGCATCATGTACACAATGGAAGTTGGAACAGTGAAGGCCACATGAAAAAATAGATAAAATTGATCTTATCTCTATTCCTCTCTCTTTAAAAAAAATTATGCAAAGACATCAGATTTGTTTTCTGGGGATTAACCCCAGCAAAATGTAGGTACCAGCTTTTCCTGCTTCTTCACATTATTTTACTCTGGAGGTCCTAGTGAATGCTGTGAAACCAGAAAGAAGAAAACAAAAGATACGTGGCTTGGAAAGAACATGAAATGTCTGGTGCAGCAAGAGGAAGGAGGTATAGTACAGGAGTGGCTGAAAGGATAAGGTCTGGCAAATTTTCAAAGAGTTCCTCTCTGAAAAGCAGTGGGGAGGTGAATAGATATGGGGAGATGTGGGGCTTTTTTTTGTTTGTTTGTTTCACAAATTGAGGGGAATTGAGCTGGAAGAATGATATAAAAAGTGAAATTGTGTGGTGTTTTCTTCATTGTGTGGAAATATTTAGGCTGAGCAGGATCTCTGTGAGGTAGGGAGAAGGAAAGACCCTGGTGATGACAGCGGAAAGGTTAGTTGGGCCAAATTTGAACAGTCTTGAATGGCATCAGGAGCTAATGCTAACTTTATCTGTGTGTTTGTGGGGAACCAAAGAAGTTTTTTAAGTGTGTGGATCTCCTGTAAGAGTCTATGCTTTAGAAATGTTTCTCTGGAGATAGCAAGGACTATAAATTAGAAGGTGGCCAGACTTACTGGCTTCAGTGGTGCATGCCTGTGATCCTGGCTACTCTGGAGGCTGAGGCAGGAGGATTGTAAATTAGAGGCCAGCCTCAGCAACCTAATGAGACCTTGTCTCAAAATTAATTAAAAAAGGTGGAGATATAGCTCAGTGGAGGCCAGACTGAAGGCAGTCAGATTGCATTATGGTGAAAGCCTGTCTTATAGCCATACTGAATGTGCCTAATCTCATATGATGAAAACTTGAAATAGGATGTGTAACAGTGGCTTGGAGGTTATGGTACTTGCCTGGCATGAGATAGTACATGAGTTCAAACCCCAGCACCACATACACAACCAAGTGTCCAAGGAATGAAAGTCATATGAAAAACTAAATAAAAATTGCTTTTAAAAAAACTTGAAATAGTAAATGAACAATAGTTCAGAGGTAGAATGGGCATATCTTATGGTGATGGAATGAGGAAGGGTTTTAGTTGAGCCCGGAGCCTTCTGAGTTTATTAGGTGACTGGTGGACTTACATTAAGAAACTGGAAGAAAGAACCGGGATTAGGGAGTGGGTTAGCATCAGCTTTGTGGAGATATAATTCACATATCATACAGTGACACGGTTATAGTATGCAGTCAATGTTTTTAATTTTAATGACATTGTAGTATTTTATTATGATGTACCATATTTAATCAGTTTCTTCTTATTAGATATTCTATATTTCAAGTTTTTCACAAGTGTGAACAATGCTGTTTTCTGTGGAATGGGCAGTTAATGTTTTTGATATTTTTGCAGGACTTTGTAACCACTGCCACAGTTAATTTTAGAATATTTTCATCATCCCATAAAGAAACCTAGAACCCATTAGCACTCATTCCCCATGAGCTACATCCATTGTCCTTTTTATTTTATTAATTTGAGACAGGGTCTTGCTGAGTTGCTTAGGGCTTCTCAAAGTTGCTGAGACTGGCTTTGAACTTGTTATCTAGCATCAGCTGAGTTTCTGGGATTACAGCAGGCATGCACCACCCTCTCTTGGAGCCGTGGACGAGCTGTATTGTTATGATTTAAATATGAAGAGTCCTCTAAAAGCTTATGTGTGATGCAGTGCAAGAAAGTTTAGGGGTGAAATGATTGGGTTGTGGGTTTAAACCTAATCAGTGCATTAATCCCCCGAGTGGTAACTGTAGACACATGCAACGTGTCTGGAGGAGGTGGGTCACTGGGGACATGCCTTTGGGGTATATATTTTGTCCATGTGAGGGGAGTTTCTCTGCTCTTGGTGATCATGTCCTGATCCTGCTTTCCTCTACCACACTCTTCTGCGTGATGTTCTGTCTCACCTTGAGCCCAGAGAAGCGGAGCCAGCCATCTGTGGACTAAGACCTATGAAATCGTGAGCCCCCAAATAAACTTTTCCTCCTCAAGATTGTTTTTGTGAGATCTCTTTGTCACAGCGGTGAAAAGGCTAAAACATGTATGTAGTATATGTTTTGGTATTTACTTGTTGAAGTGCTTCTGTATTTTGTGTTTAGACTCAGAAAACAGTTGATCTATCATAACTTAAAAAGTTAACTCAGTTAACCACAAAATTAATTTAACCAGAATGAACTCCTTACATGCTTCCCCTCTGAGGTAAGTCTGTATTTGCTTTCGTGGGCTAGGCAGGTACCATGCCAATGATCCAGTCCTGGTTCTGCCATTGATTCTTTGTGTGACTTTGGTCAAGTCATGATACTCTCTGGAGATACTTTCCTTATCTGAAAATGAGAGTAAACTTTCCTACCCAATCTGAAACTGAAAGAGTAAATAAGGTGATTCCAGTAGATGGAACTGAATAGAGATGAGGTTCGTCCAAATGGCCTCTGGGAATAAGTTAATGAATATTTCATTCTGTTATCTAATACTCCTGGGATAAAAGTAATCTCTCCATGTAGCCTTTTTTTCCCTCCCCCATGTGATTAGGGTTTTTGTTTGTTTGTTTGTTTTTGGGTTTTTCCCTCTGAAACTTCTCAACTCTCATTTCTAAGGTCTCTGGTTTTGCTTTGGTATTCTGCTTCTCTTGTCACTTCCCAGGGGCATTTGACCTATCCCATGCTCTCTAGTCCTCTCTGGAGTGCTTAAGACACTCATTTCTTAAGGACATTAACCTATTGACCTGTTGACTCCCTGTTTTGCAAAATTTCCTGTTTCTTCCCTTAATTCCTGTTGTTTTAACATGATGCATATAGTTGAATATAAAAAAAAATTCTAAAAGCAACCTATCCACCTTCTTGAAACAGTTTAAGTGAAGTTTTTTGCACAACCTGAACCTCTCACATGTCAGGCAAGTGCTCTTCCATTGAATCATATCACCAAACCTCCAAAATAAACAATCTATAAACATAGTTCTTGGTCCTTTCCCCATCATTTGTAGAGTTGTTAATGTTTTTCTTTAGAAATATGAACATGGGGGCTGGAGCAGTGGCTCAGCAGTTATGACACTTGCCTGGCCTGCAAAAGTACAGGAGTTCGAACCCAGCACCATGTACACAGCTAAGTGTTAGAGCAATAAAAGCCACATGAAAAACTAAGTAAAAATTGATCTGTCTCTCTCTCACTGCCCCTCACTCTTAAAAAAAAAAATATACATACATATGTATATGTACATACATACTTTTTAAAAAACATCAAGGATTAATTAAATGCTAAAAACAAATGCGGGGACTGGAGTGGTGGCTCGGCGATTACAGCACTTGCCTTGCATGCAGGAGTATGTGTGTTTGAATCCCAGCACCAGATATACAACAAAGTGTCAGAGGAATGAATGAAAGTCACATGAAAAACTAAATAAAAATTGCTAAATTGCTTCTCACTTTCTCTCTCACTGTCCCCTCTTTCTTAAAAAAAAAATACAAGCTATTGATTCTTCTCAATTTGACAATCTATCTGTGTTACAGCTGTCAGGTAAAAACATACATCTTTACAACTTGGTAATTCCAAGTTAAAGAAAAAGAAAAGGAGAAAAGGAAAACAAAACCCATTTCACATAAAGGAAAGGAATAATAGGAAAATAGCTCAAGAAATACACTAATGAACAAAAACATGGGGAAGGAGGAACGTGTAGTTTTGACTTAACAGAAGAAACCAAGAGGAGGCTATTCTACCTAAATGTGTATTTTAGTGTTACGTGTCAGATAAATAAAATAAGTACCCAGAGACTTGGGAAGCGGAGGCAGGAGGATTGCAAGTTCGAGACCAGTCTCAGCAACTTAGCAAGACCCTAAGCAACTTGATGAGCCCATGTCTCCAAAAAAAAAAAAAGGAATAGGGATTTAGCTCAGTGTTAAAACACCCCTGGGTTCAATAAATAAATAGTCCTAGATTTGAAGACCTCATAGCTGTTCAGTAGGGGGAGGCAGACATAGAAACAGATAATAACAATACAGTGTGAAAACTGCCGCAGCAGAGCGAGGTACACGTGGTTCTAGGAGCATCTGGAAAAAGGGGTCAGTGATTTTGAAGCAGTGTCATCTGGCGTTTCTGTACTAATAGTGTAACAGGAAGCAGCTTGATGAAGAGCACCTGCCTGCCGGGAGCCTCAGCAGCCTGGGGAGGAGTAGGTTTCTGACTCCTTGAGCCCTCTGAGGCCCCCCCCCCCCCCCGTCCGTGTCCCCTAGGCAGGGGCAGGGCAGCTTGCGGCAGCCTGCTTCTGGCGGGTGTCCCTGTTGGTGTCGGTGTTGGTGGTGTCGGGGTGAGTACTGCTGATGTCATCCTGTGCCTCATGGGGATTTTGCTCTTTGTTTCACAGGGAGCTGTGATTGGTATAGACGATGAGGACGACAGCACCTTCACAATAACTGTTGATCAGAAAACCTTCCATTTCCAGGGTGAGCTGATGGAAGAGGCTCTGTCTCTTCGCAGTCCCAACTGCTGCTTTCCTCTCCTTGGGGTTGTTTGCTGAATGCCTTGAGTGGTTTTGCAACTGATCCTGCATGAGCCAGTGCACAGGAGTGTTCTGGATGAAGTGGTGCTGCAGGTCAGGCAGGGATTTGTATCTGCAGTGCATACGGATCTGTTTGAAGCGACTGTGCAACTGGCGGCACTTGGAGATTAAAAATTTAAAGGATAAAAATCAGTGAAAAGAGTAATGGGCTGCTGCTGCTGCTGGCTTGTGTTTACAGAAGGTTGCTGATCTTCTTTATCGAGGAGTGTGGTTCTGCTTCTGCATGAGGAGTCCAAAGACTGATTGCGAAGGTTGCAGTGTTTGTCCATGTAAAACTCAAAATGTAAATTAATTGAAGCTGGTGGCAAGCAACCTTTGGCTTAAAGGTTTTGCTCTGCTTCAAGAACTACTTTCATTTCATCTGCATTTCTGTGTCTTACATGCCAGCCATCATTTCTCTGCTATTATCGTTTTTATAGTTATTAACACCAATGCCATCTGCCACTGCTATGTTTCGGCATTGCATGCTATGGTTCACCGGTAGAAAGGGTAAGGTGCTCTATGATCATTCTCATTTCATCTTGCTTTGAAGGCTCTAAATCTGCAAATAAAAGTCAGTTTTAATAATAAGTGCTAATGTACCTCTCACCTGTTTAGGAGTACCTGTTAGTTTTGGTACTAACGTTTCTGTTTTGTCTGTCTACATTAACCTCTGTTTTATGTTTAAAACAGTCCAAGAAACTTAGGAATGAGAAGATCTGGAGATGTTGGCACGTTCTCTGAGCTATAAGTGATAATGCACTGTTATAAATGCTAGGTATACCAAGATGAATAGATATTAAATGAATTTATAGTTTAAAAATATTTTGGTTATGAAGTGTATAAGTGATCAGATATGCAATATGAGGTCTGCAGGCAGCTATTGTCCTTCTAGGATAGGAGGGTATATTGCAGATATTTTTCTTCATTGTCTTGTTTAAGAAATTGACACATAGAAAGATGCAGATTCTATATAATAAATTGAAATCAGTGTACTCAATAGTGATATATCTCTAATGCTTTCTCCTGTTTACCCTTAAAATATTTACTGTGTTTGGTTATATTATTTATTCAGAGCTGCTTAAAAATGTTGCTTTTCTGAAATTTTCCACTATGTTTAACTTCATAAATCATTTCTAATTCTATTATGAATGCCCGATCTTTTAGGTTAAATATGTGAGTTGCTTATAAACCAAAGCAGATAATTTCCACACATTGAAACTCTTTACTTGAATGAAGTTGAATACTTTAATGCTTTTCAAGTAAGAGCTGTTGAGTGCAGGTAAAGGCTGTGGTATGGAATTTTCTCCTCTGCAGTTAACTAAGGAGGTACCTCCTTTGGACTCCCATGAACTTGTATTTGCTTATTTAAAGGAGAAGAGACTGAGATCTCTAGAGTAAAGGCACCTCTACCCTCTTATTTAAGTTATTTGTGCTAAATTGATCTCCTCTTTGACACTCCCATATTGATGTGAGTTGCTATATAAAAATCAAGATTTTCCTCTAATGAATTAAATAGTAAAGATAAATAAGACTCTAATGGATTATTTAAATAATAAAGATAAATAAGAGGTATGGGTATTTTTAAAATGAATTCTTAGTTTTGAGACTGTCTGATTCATGGGAGTTTTAGGCAACAGGAGATCCAAGTCTTGGAAAGAACTCAATAAGACAATATTTTTTTTTTTTTGCCATAATGAGAGTTATTTCACATTTATTGTTCATAAGAAAATCTCTGAAAATTTAAATAATTTTTCTCAATGCCTGATCTTAAATTCTTAATAAGAAATGAAAGCAAATTTTGACTGATGTATATTAACTTGTTTAAACATGCTGAAGTTTTTATTTATTCATTCACTTTTTAAAATACATTTTTGTGATGGTAGAGATCCAACCCACGGCCTTGGGCATGCTAGGCAAATGCTCTACCGTTGAACTACACGCCCAGCCTAGTTTTTATTTTAATATGCCAGGATTTTTAAAAGTAAATGGTGAATCTATAAAACAAATTCTACTGTCAGTTATTAAAGGGAAAGCTATTTAGTTCAGGTACATTCATTTCTTCATTCAACATCTATTTTAGACATTAGCCTAGGGATACAGTGATTTATAAAACAAAACTCCTTGCTGTCTTGGGTCATTGTTCCAGTAGAGGAAAGAAAGCCAATAAATAAGATGTATTAGTAAAATATAAGTAAATAAGAGAGTGATAAGACCTTGGGGGAGGGGTAGGGAATAAAGCAGGAAAAGAAAAAATGGAATAGGTGTGTGTGTGTGGTGGGCGGGGAAGGGGGTGGTGTGTGTGTGCGGATTTTAAACCAGGTGGCCAGGAAAAGACTCACTGAGATAGTGGCTTTTGGTGAAAGAGCTGGGGAAAGTGAGGGAATAAGCTAAAAGACCACGTTAGGGAAAAAAGCAGGTGGACACATCACTTCAGGGCTAGGGAATGATATGTACGAAAGATTGTTCCTGCCATATTTAAAGAACAGCAAGGCTAGCTGTGGAAGTACAGACAGCCATGGGGGAGAATGGAGGGAGATGAGATCCAGGAGATAACAGAAGCCCAATGTGTGAGTTTTTTTATAAGGACATTGAATTTTACTGGGAGGAGAAGTTATTAGAGGATTTTGAACAGAGTAGTGACATGATGTAACTCATGTTTTAACGGGATCACTCTGTTGAAAATAAAATGCAGGAAGGGTAAAGATAGAAGAAGGGAAATTATTTTGGAGGCTGTTGCAAACCAGAAGAGAGTGGTAGTTCCTGTGTGGTAGCAGTGAGGGTAGAGAGGCAGTGAGAAGTGGTCAAATTGTCTGTTTAATCAACTTTAGTGAGATATAATTAACATAAAATAAAATGTACACGTTATGTAGTTCAATGAATTTTAACAAATTTATTTGCTCATAACTATTACCACAATGAGGATATAGAACATTCCATCACTCCAAAATATTGCTTTAATGCCCCTTTTGGTCAGTTCCCCACTCCCAATCCCTAGCCCCCGGCAGCCACTGATTTGCTTTTTAATCAGTATAGATTAGATTATTCATTTCATAAATGCGGTCATATACTATATCTCTCTTTTGTCTGGCTTTGTTTTAGTTCAGCACAATGTTTTTGTTGCTGCATATATTAGCAGTTCCTAATTATATTGATAAGTAATATTTGTTGTATAATAATTTATTTGTTTTGAAGGTTGAGCATGTGACAGAAAGACAAGTTGACCACCAAGATTCTTGGTTTGAGTAACAAAATGGAGTTGGCAGTAACTGAAGGTAGAAGATTGTAGGAAGACATAGCTTGGGGGAGGAAGAATGTAGGCACCAGGAACTTAGCTTTGGATATGTTTATTAAACAAGTTTTACATGTCCATCCAGTAGCTAAGTGGAGATGTCAAGTAGGCAGTTGGAGTGTGGAGTTCAGGGGGAAAGTTTGGGCTAGAGAAATGAATTTTGTGACTTGTTGTGACACATGGCACATGGATGGTATTTAGACTCACCAGAATTTGGGAGTAAGTGTATGAAAAAAAGATCTAAGGATTGAGCCTGGAGAGCTTGAAGATTTACATTGAGGGTATACAATGAGGAAGAACTAGCAAAAGAGAAATGACAAGAAGCCACCAGAAAGAAGAAAGAAAACTAAGTGAATATGGTACCCTGGAATCCAAGAGAGAAAATGTTTCTAAGAGGAGAGAGGAATCAGCAACTATGTCAAATGCTGCTACCAGACCAAGTAAGATTAGGACAGAGAAATGATCCCAGGATTTAATCATGAGGAATTCATTGATAAACTTGAGAAGAGCAATTTTAAGATAGGAGTAGACAGTGCTTTCAAAGTTCTGCTCTAAAGGTAAGGTGAGAAATATAACAGTAGCTGGAAGAGGGGGTGCAAAGTGAAATTTGTTTTTTTGAAAATAAACTAATTCACATTTAGTTATTCATTTGTGGTGCTGAAGATTGAACTCAAGGCCTTGTGCTTGCTAGGCAAGCTCTCTACTGAGCTACATTCCCAGCCCACAAAAGAAAATTTTTTTTAAGGATAAGAGAAATAATAGTATGTTCCTATGTTGACAACAATTCAGCAAAGAGGGAAAACTTGTGCAGAAAAAGAAAAGGGATAATTGTTGGATCAGTATCTTGGAGAAAGCAGGTATTAATGCATAGGCAAAGGCTTTGCCATTAGCTAGGAGCATGGACAGTTCATAGAAAAATAGCTGGGAGTGTTGATGGCACTCTGTATGGGTTAAAGTAATGGTAATGTGAGAAGGCAAAAGGAGTAGATTTGAGATTTTTAGAAGGTAAATCTATAGGAACTAGTGATTGCTGGGAAATGGGAGGTAAGAGAATTAAGAGTGTTAAGTATGATGTTCTTGGCTTGAGTTACGCCTGGGAGTTGTCTACATCTGAAACATCCCTGGGTGGTGAGGTACCTCATATGTTAGAAGATACAAATGATGGTAATTGAAGCTGAGTCTGAACTGCAAATGGCGATGTGTTTTTCATCAGCATATTGCTGGTAGGTGCAATTAGAAGCTGAAGAATTGAATGTCCAAGGGCTAGGCAGATAAGTAAATGAGTGAAGGGTAAAGCTGAATAAAGATTAGAAATTTGGAGCACTGAACCCTGTTTGAGGGATAGCTGCCACTTAGTTACTGATAGTTACAGGCTTTTGGTAATGCTTGCCCAGTGTTGCCAGATCATCCACTTTTTTTCAAGAGAAGCCAGAAATCCAGGGTTGGTTTTTGTTTCGTTTTGTTTTGCCAGACAGGTTGAGTACGATGTACATGTGAAATATCTGGATTTAAGTCTCTAGATTTAAAAAGATTTTTACTTTGGTTAAACAAAGTACATTAATGGGCTAAATAAAACCTTTGGATTTTCAGTCTTTGGTTGAAACCATGGTAGTAGTAGCCATCTGGGAGATCAAAATGAGATGAGAGCTGGGGATTAAACCTTGGATCACACTAGTATGGAACTGCCAACAGGCTCAGAGAGGACAGAATGAAAGCTTTTAGTTTTAACCATATGAAATTACTGTTTTTTTAGATCAAAAGTAGTCTCTCATCAGCAGTTCATACAGCTCTACCTAATATATTTCATACCAATGATAAGAAAAGAATCCAGTTATTTAAATTTTACCTTCAAGTAAAATTGTATATGTTTAATGATATAATGTGATGACTGATAGTGTTATTGATAGTATATTGGGATGATGATGATAATGAATTTTTTAATTTTTTATTTAAGAGAGAGAGGAAAGAATCCACTTTATTTTTTCATTTGGCCTTTGTTTCTTCAACACTTAGTTGTGTATGTGGTGTTGGGGTTCGAATCCAGGCCCTTGCTCATGCCAAGCAAGTGGTCCAACTGCAGAGCCACTGTTCCATCCTGTGAATATTTATTTTATGCTAGGTACTACTCAGAATTTTTTTGTTGTTGTTATTTGTTGTTTGTTTTTGGTGATACTGGAAATCAAATACAAGGCCTCTTGCATGCTAGGCAAGCTCTGTACCACTGAGGTACACCCCAGTCCTCTACTCAGTTTTAACTTTATTAAACCATGCATTTCTTACAACTTTACGAAGTAGGTTTTATTATTTTTTATTTTATAAATAAGGAAACTGGATCACAAAGCGTTAAAGGGCAAAATTGGAATTTGAACACAATAGTTGTACTTTAGAGCTATTCTTTCTTAGCTGTTACGAAGTTATAGAGATTTGTCAACTACATAATGAATATCATTTTATCAAAATTGAAATTATTGTAAGTCAATGAAACTTAATGCAATTTTAAAATATGGTGATCTTAATGTTCCATGTGTTCTGTTAGTAGAAATAGTAGCAGTAGCAGTGGTGCTAACAGCAGCTGCTATTACTACTACATCTTTTTTTTTGTTAAGCAGAGAGGGACAGTAAGAGAAAGAATGAATTTTATTTAGTTTTTCTTGTGGCTTTTGTTGCTCCGAGACTTTATTGTGTATGTGGTGCTGGGGTTCAAACCTGTGTCTTTGTGCAAGCCAGGCAAGCACCATAACCGCTAAGCCACCACTCTAGCCCCCTACTACTACATCTTTTTTTTTTTAATTCAGAAATTTATTTGTTGAACAATCACATAAGCTTCTAACAAAATAATATAATGTATATATAGATTCTGAAAACTACTACTACATCTTAACATCTATTACGGACCACTCACTGTTTAACTGATAATGTAAATAACTTACAAAATTCCAAAACTCCACAACCTAGAGGTAGTTTCACCCTATGGCTTTAGAGTTGAAGAAATTGAATTTCAGGTAAGCTAAGTGGCAGAGCCAGAATTAGTGCCCGGACCAGTCTGGGTCCTTGGTGCTCAATGTGTTGAGGGTTGGAACTCATTGGTGTGTCTTTCTTTTTTCTTAATTTGCTTTCTGCTCACCTTCTTGCAGGAACTCATTAGAAATGTAGATTCTTGCCCTGTATACTGTTGCCGAGTCAGAAACTCTAGCACTGGGTGCTCTCTAGTGTTTCTGGTACATTTTAAAGTTAGAGAACTGTGGGTCTGGAACCAAAGGTTTCACATGTTATTCCACTTTACTCTCTCTCTCTCTCTTTTTTTTTTTCCAGGGCTGAGGACTGAACTGGGTGCTAGGCAAGCGCTCTGCCACTGAGCTAAATCCCCAACCCTCACTTTACTCTCTTATCAACCTTGAATAGAATTACCCCCAGTTTATAGATAAGAGAAGCAAGACACAGAGTCGAGTGACCTCGGCATGATCTTAGATTGTTGTCTCTTGCTGTGGCCTAGCCTGGATGGAAGGGTTATCTTGCCATAAGCAAACTTGGTACGTAAAAAGTCAGTTTTCTCAAGATGAGAATTAGGGATGTGTATGTCATTCGTTAGTTCTTCATGAAATAATCCTTTACTTTCAAGGGATTTACTGAGGACATCCTTTAAGGAATATATATTCTCCGAAATAATTTCATGTATGAAATTTGTTTACAAATTTGTTTGGACATAGAGTAATGCATATTTTCTAAAACAAAATACAACATGTTTAAGCATTAAAAAGGTGTTTAAATGCAAAGAACTTTCAGAAACTAAGTCTTAGTGGCAGTTGAGACTGTGGTTGGTCTGATAACCAACTTTTTCAACTTTCCATTAGAGCTTGCTTATTTATTAAAATGCAGAATTACTACAAATAACCCAATGGTTGATGTTATGGTGAAGGAAAGTGTTTAATTTAGAAAGGTTATATTGATCAAGTGTATTAGGATGTTGCTGCTCCCACTGCATTAACATCAATCAATTCAGCATCCTATGTCTACATCATTAATCATTTATAAGAATAGATAGTAAATCATTAGACTAAATCATGGTTGTGGGCTTAAATGTCTTCTGTTTTAAAAAGAATCATCTCACCATTATCACTCACAAACACATGCCAGTGTCTTCTCTTAACTATCGACCTAAAACTTTTCCTGCAGAGGAAATTTTTATGTGATAACCTTTTGCCAAAACAAAATAAAAAATCATTTACAGCCATGAAAAAGAAGTAAATTATAATTAATTTTCTAATTCAGTTCTGTAATTTCAGTGGTGTTAAGTGGAGAAATACTACCAGATTCTTATACAAGAGCTTCTTTCATTACTGTAGGAGGGTTGGAACTCATTGGTGTGTCTTTCTTTTTTCTTAATTTGCTTTCTGCTCAAGATCCTCTCTAAATATTTGAAATTGCAGTCTTCCTAAGTTTAGTTATGGATTGCTTGGTTTAGTGAGTAGCTAGGATTAGAGAGGATGTTTTATTTTAGTTAGTAATTTATATTTTATGCCACCATACAATTTTCCATAATTTCAAATAATACCTGCTTACTATAGAAATCTGGGAAAATAGGGGAGTGTAAAAATGATACTAATAATCACTCCTAATTCTACCACCTGAAGATAACTGTCATTAACATGCTTGTATACATCCTTCTTATCCTTCAGTTGTTTGTGTGATTTTTTTTTCTTAAAGAGAGAGGAGGAGAGAGAATGAGAATCAGTTCCATTTAGTTTTTCATCTGGCCTTTGTTTCTCTGACACTTAGTTGAGTATGTGGTGCTGGGGTCTGAACCCAGGTCCTCGTGCATGCCAACCAAGCACTCCAACTGCTTGAGCCACTGCTCTAGCCCCTGTTTGTGTGATTTTTATATGAGTAAGTCATTCCATGTACATAAAGTTATCCAGGTTTTCAATTTTAAATATTATGTTGTGATCATTTACCCATGACACTAAATGTTCTAAGAAAACATGATTTTTTAATAAAGAGAGAGGGACAGTGAGAGAGAGAGAGAAAGAATCAGTTTTATTTAGTTTTTCATGTGGCTTTCGTTGCACTGAGACTTTGTTGTGTACGTGATGCTGGGGTTTGAACTTGTGTACTTTTGCATGCCAGGAAAGCACTGTAACTGCTGAGCTCCATCCCTGGAAAACATGATTTTAATAGTCATATAATTTTCTGTTTTGTGAATAATCATATTTAGCCATTGATCAGTATTGAACAAGTTTTTTTTTTGTTTTAAATAGTTCTGTTTTGAGTAGCTTTGTACATAGATCTTTAACCAAATCTGTTTCATTTAGGATGACCATGAAAAATTTGTCAGAACAAAAGACAGATATTTTTAATATTCCTGAAACAATCTTCAGTTTTGTTTTTTTTTTTTTTTTTTTTTTTTTTTTTTTTTTAGTACTGGGGATTGAACACAGGGCCTGGAACATGCTAAGCATATGCTCTACCACTGAGTTATATCCCACTTTTTTTTTTTTTAAGAGAAAGAGAGATTCAATTTTATTTAGTTTTTCATGTGACTTTCATTGCTCCAACACTTTGTTGTGTATGTGGTACTGGGGTTCGAACTTGGGTTCTTGAACATGCCAGACAAGCACCCTAACTGCTGAGCCATCACTCCAGCCCGATATCCCAGCTCTTTTCAAAATTTTGTTTTGAGACAGGATCTTGCTGAGTTGCCCAGGCTGGCCTCATGTGGGATCTTCTTGCCTCAACTTCTCAGCTGGGATTTCAGTCGTGTGCCACTGTGCTTGGATTCTCAGTTGCTTGCTTTCTTTCTTTCTTTCTTTCTTTCTTTTTTAAAGAGAGGGACAGTGAGAGAGAGAGGGAAAGAGAAACAATTTTTTATTTAGTTTTTCATGTGGCTTCCATTGCTCCAAAACTCCGTTGTGTAAGTGGTGCTGTGGTTTAAACCCACATACTCACGGATGCCGGGCAAGCGCCATAACCACTGAGCCACTGAGGCAGCTGATCGATTATGTTGGGGGCTGGAGTGGAGACTCTGTGGTTGCGGTGCATACCTGGCATGGGGGTGTACACAAGTTCAGACCTCTGCACCAAGTACACAACGAGATCTCTGAGCAGTGAAAGCCACATGGAAAACTAAATAAAATTGATTATCTCTTTAAAAAAAAGATTATGTTGATTTATACTCCTTTCTGCTTTATTACATCCGTCATCAGCACTTAGTATTACAGTTTTAATGTCAATTCATGCCCCCCACCAATATATTTCAGAGTATTTATTTCTTGTTTGGTGATTTACGTATTTCCTGGTTCTTGTTGTTAAGAGTGCTTAACTTAGTAGGTACCTACTTCCCATTTTATAGGCAAGGAGACTGAAACTTATGAGTTGTTTTTTTTCAAGTGCTCATCTTTTTCTTATATCCTTTTAGAAAGGGAATTAACCCTATTATCTGAGAAATTGCTGATGTATATTGTTACTTTTTTCAGTTTGGAACACATTGCTTGGTAGATGTTACTTTGAGGAATAAATGAAGATGTATAATGAAAAACATTTTCCTATTTTGGTATATAATGTGTGCCTGAAATGTGCATAAAGCAAGCTATGTTGAGTAGTGACTCGCCTGGCTGTAGGAGAGTGTATTCTTACCACGGTTTATGAAATTCTTAATGAAATCTTGCCTTTTAGATATAATGCTTGTTCATATTTTGTCCTTTAACCTTCAAAAATGAACATTTAGACAGTCACTTCAAGTTTAAAAGGCCAAATTCTAAAGTGTATCCCATTAATGAAAATTTTCTTTTTAGCGTGCCTAATGATTTTTCAATTATATTTATAAAACATTTTTGTAGTCATTCTAATAGCACTTGAATGTTTTTTGGGAAAAAAAAAAGGTAGAATAGGATGTAGAATATGCTCGGATAGTTGCATGAGCGCTGCTCTTCAAATGGAGATGATGATATGTTGCAAAATTTTATTTCCTGGCAGCTTCGCAAGAGGTGATGACACAAAATCTTCCTTTGTCACCTATATAAGAAAACTATACTGGGGTAACTCAGTGGTTGAGTCCTAGCCTAACATATTTGAGGCCCTGGGGTTTTGCCCAAGCAACACACACACACACACACACACACACACACGCAAATAGCAGTTTTTCACTGAGGTGTCAGCGTACAAGAAAAGTGCACATTTTATGAAATTTAAGTAGTCAAGTACTGTATACGTAAGATATCATATCTCAAGAAACTTTAGAAACATGAAACTACTACTTGAGGGACATTTAAGCTTTAAAGTGTACTTTTTGGGGCTGGAGCTGTGGCCCAGTGGTTTCAGTGCTTGCGTCACATGTGCAGGGACGCAGGTTCAAACCCCAGCACCACGTGCACAACGAAATGCCAGAGCAACGAAAGCCAAATGAAAAACTAAAAAAAATTGATTCTTTCTCTCTCACACACACACACACACACACACACACACATACACATACACATACACACATGCACATGTGCGCAACACTGTCCTTCTCTTTCTTTACAATAAAAAAGTGTATATACTTATGAAATATTATAGGAATTCATCCAAGGGTTTGATGATGCAAGTGCAGTGGTTGCTGTAGTTAAAATAGAGGGTTGGTGGCCTACAGTCCTGCCCCAAGTAGCCCTTAGGCACTTACAGAAAATATCAGTGTTCTATTTATTTCATCCATTCATTCTTTTTGCTCATTTATTTTTAACTCAGCAAATACTTGAGTGCTGTATGGTAATACCAGCTACCAGGCTAGTTTCTGAGTGTGAAGGGGTGAGCAAAGCAAAGTTCCAGTCTCAAGAACCTTGAAAGGTAGTGTTCCAGAGAAGACAGTGCTGCGGGAAGGAGGCAGACACTAAAGATGCAGTTAATGTTGTTCTGGGCATTGTAATCCTTGTAGGTACCTACTAAGTGCTTATGAGATAGGTATTTTTATTCCCATTTTATAGGCAAGGAGACTGAAACTTATGAGTTGTTTTTTTTCAAGATCACACATGTAGAAGTGGCAGAACTAGAATTCATCCTTGCTATTTTCAATATACAATGCTGCTCATTCATGTTTTCCTTCCTTGTTACCTCTTCCTACACTGACTTACCTTTTATCATGCCTTAGCCTTGATTGCAGCCCTTGCTTCATTCCTGTTCTCTCTCCATCTAAATAGAATAGCATGCTTCTTACTCCAATAGTAGTATCAGTGTTTTCATGCTATCATGTTGTTGTGGTTGTCCAAGTTTCTCCTGTGCTCAATATATCTCTGTGTTGAGGTTTGCCACTGGGAAGGGGCCCCTCTCTGAGGCAAGGGAACTGATATTGGTTGGAAGAGATGGCAGTGCACTGTGGCATGAGGCAGGAGGTGAGCAGATCTACTATTGATTATGTAGGAAACTTATTAGAAGCCTGGCCAGGGAAAGATCTGGGAATATTCCATGTATGGATTAGAGGGTAAAGTGTCAAATACTGATGTATATCCTACTAATTTTATCCCTGTTCTGACTGTCCAATTCTATTACTATGTCAACTGAGGGATTATTTCCAGGTTGTTGAGGAAAACCAAACCATCGTATCTTCTTACATTATTCCTTCTTTGTAGAGAAAGTTCTGCTTTCCTGAGAAGACTAAATGTACAACATGAAATAACCAGTATTGCTTTAAGCTTAGTGATTTAATATAAATTTTTGTAGATATAAATCATAAATTATAATGAGGGCTGAACCAATGACATTTTGCTGTATCTAGATTTTGCTTTACAAGACAGGGTTAAAGAGTGTGGAATGTACCGGGGTTATGTCCCAGCTTACACTTCAGTCTTGGTCTAGGAGTATTTACTTTCTGAAAGAAAGGCAAAGATATTATGTTAACAGCTTACAGCTAAATATAGAGAAGGAAGGAAGCAGCTTACTCCCAGCTCTCTGTCCCTGAGTAGAATTCTCTAGAGAAGCTGTGGGGGCAAAGGGTGAAACCTTCAGAAGGTAGTTCGTTAGGAATATTACAAGATGATAGTGCAGAAATGCCCTCATTCTACTTTATAGGCTGAAAAAATATTTACATGCTGTTTTTCTTAGTCTAAAGGGCTTCATTTTTATTTTTTATTTTGAGACAGAGAAAGGGTATGTGTGTGAAAAAGAAAGACAATCAATTTTATTTAGTTTCTCACCTTTTTTTAGTTTCTCTGACACTTAGTTGGGTATGTGGTACTGGGTTTGATCCTGGGTCTTTGAGCATACCAAACAAGTGCTCTACTGCTGAGCCACCCTTTCAGCCCCTCTAAAGAGCTTCTTTACACACAGTGTGTAAGGAACAACAACAATTTTTAGAAATCTCTCAGCACCATTTTTTTTAAGTAGCAAGAATCAATCATAATTTCTTTCCTGTCACTTATTTAGGCCATGCCTCTTTTGGACTTGTTACCTGAGGTAACAAACAAAAGAATTAAACAGCACATGCTCTTTTCTTCCAGATATATTTTATTTGCCTTGTTTTAGTTTCCACCATAAATTTTCTAACAAGTATTAATTTTTTCCTTCTCTTTCCTTTCATTGATTTACTCAAGTTGAATGATTGCATAACATCATTCTTATTTTTTAACAACCCTTAACCTTGGCCATCTGAACTAAGACTTCCCTTTAATTTTTCAAAATTCCTTTTTTCCTTTTCTCACCCCCTTATCATCTCCAGAATACGTTAAAGATATATTCTATTTTTTTGCTTTTCTTGAGAAGAGAATATTTTCTAGTAGTATATATTTGTGTACTTCTTATTAATTATTAAATTGAATAAAACTTCTGATAATAAGATTTTCAAAGAGGTTAGGTTTGCCAGATTTTAGGATTGAGTCTGAGATTATTTCAGACCCAAAATAAATTTTCTGGTGGCCTGCTGCTTCCTTACTTGTTTTTCCTTCTGTGTTCCATTTCCCTAGTTAACCAGATTTGATGACTTCTCTTTCCCTGCAGTTACATTCTCTGTAGTCCCTTTTTGTCTGATGAACCAAAGTATCCATTGGATTCTATTTTTTGCGTATTCCCTAAGTCAATTACATGGTCCAGGTCTTTATCACTTCTTACCTTCACACTTTCTGTACCTTTTAAATTTCATTCTTTCCCTTTTTCTAGTCTTTTTTCTTTTTCTTTTTTTTAGAGAGAGAGAGAATCAATTTTTATTGAGTTTTTCACATGGTTTTCATTGCTCCGACACTTAGTTGTATATGGGTGCTGGGGTTTGAACCCTTGTACTTATGCGTGCTTGGCAAGCACTGTAACCACCAAACCACCGCTCCAGCCCCCTCTAGTCTTTGTTCTGCCAAAAGCATGTTGCTTAAATACAGTCTTGCTTTTTTCCCTAAATTTTGAGATTAAGGAATAGTGACCTTATTCAAGCCTTCACTAAAACTTGGAGTTAAAATAGTTATTAAACATCCATAGTGGGGCTGGAGAGGTGGCTCAGTGGTAGAGCACTTGCCTGGCATATACAAGGTCCCAGGTTCAATTCCCATCACTACATATACAAATAAATAAAGAAAAAACAAAAACCAGATGAAAAAAAAATTCTCTTTCTCTAAAAGAAAAAATCTATAGAAGCTAAAATTATTACTATGTACTTACATATTAGTTTGCTAAAGATTTTCATTGACTAGGAATGATTTGACTTAGAAGCATGTGATTGTAGAATAGAAGAATCAATATCCAGTTGCTCAATACAATGCTAACGCTGTCCTGGAGACTCACAGTATTGACTCAGATCGTCAAAGCAGAAGTTGTGGGGGAAGAAACACTTTTGTAAATATTTGCATGTGTTTTATTTGACAGTTTTAGAGACTTCAGCTGAAACTATTAATAAACCTTTAAAGGAGTCAGTTATGACAACTTTAAGCGGATATGACAAAAATAATAATTTCTTAGCAAATCAAACCTATTTTCAGACTCCAGATACATAAGTGGAACTCTGTACTGACTAATAAAATCAATAGATCATCATTTTTCATTTGACAAATATTTATTGAGCAGGTACCTAACATGATTCTAGGGGCTTGGGATACATCAATAAACAGAACAAATCAAGATCCTGTCTTTGTGGAGCTTATATTCCAGTGGCAGAAGATAGACAATAAATAATAAATGTGGGTGAATAATTAAAAAATTAGGGCAGATTAATGGGAATTGATAAAGCTGGGTTAGGGACTAGTCTATGCTGGTCAGAAAATTTCATGGAGAAGGTGTTGTTTGAGAAGATGTCAAATTATCATCTGTACTATAGTTATAAGTACCAATTAGTTGCTAAGAAAAATAGGAAAATATGGATCAGATTCCATCCCAGACCTTAGGGAGTGCACAGCTGATCTGGAAAAGAGGGAAATAAACCCATAAAACAAACTAAGCGTATGGTGTTATAGATATTTCAATAGGAGCGTGTATAAGGTATAATAAGGCACACAGACCTTTCTTTTTCTAATCTGATCTCACCTTTGTTCTTACTATGATAAGCAATTTATTTAAATCATGGCACTTAAGCTTTCTAGGTATCAAATCTTGGCTTAGATTGCTTTATATTTGGTCATGTAAATTGATCATTCTCTGTCCATACCACTTTATTACCTTTAAAAAAAAAAATAGCTTCTGACTACTCAACATTTCCAGACTTGTTCCAAATTATAGTCAGTTGCATTCTTGAACAACCTAATTATGTAAGTGGAGTGTTTTTGTTTAGCATCCATCCAGCTATCCATCATGCACCTGTTACAAATAGCTAATGAACAAGACACTATAAAATGTGCAAGACACTTTGCTAGGCACTAGAAATACAGCAATAAATAGACAAAATTCTGCATTCTAGGATCTTACAATCTAGTGGAGGAGGCAATAAATAGTCAAATAGAATGTTACGTATATCATATACCAGCATTTCTAAAACTTGTTCAAGGTCAGAGTATCCCTGTACATTTTTAAATATTATATGAGGACTTATATGAGTGCTTGTGTTATGTGTATATATATATCTATTAATGTTTACTAGTTCATAAATTAAAACAGGAATTTTTAAATATTTATTTAAAAATAACAATAGTCTATGACAAATAACCATTTCCCCACTCCCCTCCCCCTAATAATGAGAAGAATGATGTATTAAAATTTTTCAGTGTTTGGGGCTGGAGCGGTGGCTCAGGGTTACGGCGCTTGCCTGGCATGTGCGAGTTCTTGAGTTCAAACCCCAGCACCACGCACACAATGAAGTCTTGGAGGAACGGAAGCCACATGAAAAACTAAATAAAAATGATCTCTCTCTCTCTCACTCTCACTATCCCTCTCTCTTAAAAAATTTTTTTTCAGTTTTCTTTTTCCTTTTTTTTTTTTTTTTTTTTAGTGGGGGAGGGAGAAAGTCAATTTTACTTATTTTCTTATCTGGCTTTTGTTTTAGTAACAGTTGTGTATATGGTGCTGGGGTTCAAACCTGGGTCCTAGTGCATGCCAGGCAAGCTCTTTACCACTGAGCCACAGCTCCAACCCCTGTTTTCTTTAATGTCAGGCTTAGCAGAAGATAGCTGAAATTCTCATACCCACTTCTGCATTTTGTTATGTGTTGTTTTGATTGACAAATATAGCTCATACAGATATATAGTTAGAAAAGGAAGGAATGCTTTACTAGCCTCGTAAGAGAATTGTGAATATTCTTATTCAGTTTTTCACCAAAATTCAGGTGATAGTTTTTTAAAGGTTGGTTACAGTGTGGAATCTGAAGTTATATTATTGAGATTGATATAGGAAAATATTTTTACATTCAAATCCATTGGTTTAGCAATTTGAACAAATCATTCACTCTCCATATGATTTTGTAACAATGTGTCGATCATTTAGAAATTCTGCTTCACTAATATATGTGAATCTGACAAAAATGTTTGACATTTTATTATATGACATAAAAAAGTCACGTGTTTGTTGCCCAGAACTTTCAGAATCTGTCAAGGTTTTGGTGGCTGGTGAATGCATGTTCCCACAATTCCATTGTTTACTTAAAAGCTTGAACTTTAAAGTTGGCAATAAACATTGTAGTGTTCATTTACGTAGAGATGGTCTCAAGCATTTCATCTGAGGAAACAACTTGAGCAAAAGCTGGGAATTGTGATTCATGTGAGCAGTAAGAATAGTGTAACTGAAACATCATAGTTTGTGCAAGAGTATTTTGGGAAGTTAGATTGAAAAGGTATTATTGATTATTGCTGATCTAGACCTATAAACAATTGCTCAAGTTTGTCCCTAAAGCTTAAGACAGTGCCTAGTACGTGGCATGTGTATTTTATAAAGTACCTGAGTGATGGAATATTTGAATTTAAGGAAGGAAAGGGAAGATTCTCTTATCATGAACAATATATGTGGAGAAGGTGACATTTCAGTGTAGCCCAGAAGAACGAATAGAATTTTAATTAGCAAGATATTAGAGGCTATTTGTATGGATGAAGATAGCACCTTACTAAGCAATTTATTACCTGGAAAGTGATTGTACTTTCCAGAAGATTGTAAGGAGCTTGAGATCATGGATTGTTTTATCCTTGTTCATGTCCCAGCCATAGCACCTCATGCATTTGAGGGCTCAGTAGGTGTTTCAGCAGTGCCTCAACAGTTAATCTTGTAAACATGTTTTTTGTGTCTGTGTGTGCAGTGTTTTCATTTTGCAAAAATTATCAGGGAAAAGGAGGCCTTCCTGATTAGAGAGGTTAATTCTTCTTTTTACTTCAATTGCAGAACAGGCAAATAACCACTTCCTTTCCCAAAGAGGCAGTAATTTATTCATAGCTGTTGTATGTCTTGAAGGAGAAAGAAATATGACTTTAGAAAGACAGATTCTTAAGTAGTGTTTCAGCAATGGTAAGGTATAGGAGTTTAAATCTGCTTGTGGTTTGGTTTGTATGAATTACACTGGAAGAGTAAAATTTTAAAAATTTCCTCCGGTTCTTTCTCATTCAAATATACAAAATTTATGAAATGTGATAAAAGAGCTAAGATTTTAAAAAATCCTAAAAAATGCAAATATTTAACTTGCTGGGCAAATATTTTTTCTTCTTTGCATCTTGTGTTGTCATCATATAAAGCAGGCATTATTGGAAATGAGTTATAAATAATCCTTTCCCTATTCATTTTCTCTGGCTAATTTTTTTTGGGGTACTGGGGGATTGAACCCAGGGACACTTAAACCACTAAGTTACATCCCCAGACCTTTTATTTCTTATTTATTTATTTTTGCAGTGCTGGGGATTGAACCTTGCACATGTTAGGCAAGCACTCTACCACCAAGCCACATCCCCCAACCCCCTTTTATTTTATTTTTTATGTTGAGACAGGGTCTCACTTAAGTTGTTGAGGCTGGCTTTGAACTTGAAATCCTTATGCCTTAGCCTCCTAAGCTCTGGGAGCCTGGCTTGGCAAATTGTTTATTGGATTAGTAGATACTGTTTTCTCTTGAGGCTGTGTGTAGTAATAGCAGATTGGTATTTTGGCATATGTCAGGCACTATTTGTACAGATTGCTGGGCATGGTGGCACACCCTTGTAATCCCAGTGGCTCAGGAGGCTGAGGCAGGAAGATCACAAGTTCAAAGCCAGCCTCAGCAATTTAGCGAGACCCTAAGCAACTTAGTGAGACCTGTCTCAAAATTAAAAAAAAAAAAAAATTAAAAAACAAAGGGCTAGGGACTGGAGCAGTGGCTCAGCGGTTACGGCGCTTGCCTTGCATGCGGGATTCAAACCCCAGCACCACGTACACAATGAAGTGTGTGAGCAACGAAAGTCCATGAGAAACTAAATAAAATTGATTCTGTCTCTTTCTCTCTCTCGCTGTCCCTCTCTCTTTAAAAAAAAATAAATAAATAAAGGGCTGGAGATGTAGCTGAGTGGTTAAGCAATCCTGGGTTCAGGCCTCAGTACCCAAATAGACACACACACACACACACACACACACACACACACACACACACACGAGCGCGCGCACGCACACAGATTATTTCATTTAAACTTAACAGCCTGTAAGGTCTGTGCATTAATATTATCCCCATAGGTGGTATTATCATCTTTGGATTATAGTTGAGAAAATTAACGATCATAGAGTCTAAGTAACTTGCCCAAGGTCAGGGTGAATAAGGGCAAAGCTAGCCATCCTTCTTGAACTTTATACTATACAGCTTAGGATATAATGAAAAGTAGTAGTTTGTGGGGCATTGGGGTGGCTTACAGCAGTATTTTCCAAAGTAATTTATTGTTAGACTGTGAATTCTATTTGGTGGTTCCAAATCAACATTTATTAAAAAGTGAAATATAATACAATGTGTATGGCATGTTGTGAGAGCAAGCATTCTTTTGTGAAACTAATGTTCTGGTTTTATGAATATTTGTGTATGTACGTATATGTATGTACATATATGTATGACTGTGAACTGGGTCACACTCAAAATTTGAAACCCACACGCTGAGAGGATGCAAAACAAGCTTGAAAATGTTATAAGGAGGATAGATTACAATAAGAGAGGAGATTTAACCTATATATTTGTGTAAAATAATGTAGTTAGAACTTAAAAATTGTTTTAACGAATTCATTAAATCAGTCCCTTAAATAAGAATTCACTCAGAAGTAGTATAGCTTTAATTTTACTTCTAGACAGTTGCCTACCTGGTGGTTTATAAATTGTATATTTTTATTTCTCATATGGTTAGATACCTTGTTAGGACTGAATAATAACCAAATATTTTATTGATACTTCATAAGCACAAAGATGTTTTTCCTATTATATTCAATAGGGTTGAAGTTTGTTTATTGATATATAAAGAGAATGGGAGAAGATGGGTTAGATCAGTCAGAGCAATAATAATCTCAAATCTTGCTGAAAGGGATGATTTAATCCAAGGCTTCATTTTTTTTTTTAAGAGAAAAACAGTGTGAGAGAGAGAGACAGAATCAATTTTTATTTAGTTTTTCACATGGCTTTTGTTGCTCTGACACTTAGTTGTGTAGTGGGTGCTGGGGTTTGAACCTGCATACTTGGCGCATGCCGGGCAAGTGCTGTAACCGCCAAGCCACTGCTCCAGCCCTCCAAGGCTTCAATTTTAAGGTGCAAAAATAAATATTTAGATGCTCAAGTGTCTTGCTAAGGCCGACTATAGAAAAAGTAGCAAAGCATGGGCAGTTTTTTGATGCTTAGCCCTGTTCTCATATGGTAATTTGCCATCTGATTCCTTCTTCTCTACCTGGGATGCCTGCACTGTCTGTCCCCTCTCCTCCTCAAACTCCCCTACTCAGTCTTTACACTCTATTTTTGTTTCATTTTCTTGCTGTTCTTTTTTTTTTTTTTCGGCACTGGGAATTGAATCTATGATCACTTTATTCCCAGTCCTTTTTATTTTTTAATCTGAGACAGGGGCTCACTAAATTGCTGAGGCTGGCTCCAAACGTGGCTGTGCTACTGCCTCAGCCTCCTGAATCACTGAGATTACAGGCATGCACCACCTCATCCAGCCTTGCTCCAGTTCTTTAGCCTTCCAATGTCTAGTTGAAATGCCATTTTTCAAAATATCTTATTCATCTCAGACTGCTGCATAACAAATTGCTATAGATTGCATAGCTTATTTTTATTTTTCTTGATTCTGGAAGCTGGGAGGTTTGAGATCAGGGTACCAATGTGCACAGGTTTTGAGGAAGGCCCTCTTCCAAGTTGTAGATGGTCAGCTTCCCCTCGTGTCTATCATATGGAAAGAGTGAGAACTCTTTGGGGTCCCTAATCTCATTCAAGAGGGTGTTACCCTCATAACCTAAGAAACTATCCCTTTGAGGGTTAGGCCTTCATCATGTAAGTTTGAGGTACGGGATTAAAATGTTCAGTCCATAACACGTTTGTTTAGTCTTTACTTCCTCATACCTTTCATGGTCGTTGTTTTACTCATTTGTTAAACTTTTAGGTTAATCTTTTAGGTTTATTTGTTACTTTTTGCATTCTGTTTTTCATCTCTCCTTACTATCCTGGTTGATTTTAATTAGTTTATATAT
>PVKS010023764.1:0-31925 GCA_004027875.1 Aplodontia rufa | reverse complement strand
ATTAACTACTAACCTAAAACTATTTTGTTATTGTAACCTTACTACCTATCTTAAATCCTACAAATGTTAATCCTATAAAATATCTGTGCATCCTAATTTATGGGCTAAGAAGTAAAAGCCTAACCTCTACAGAGACAGAAAGGGTAAACATGTCTTAATTGCTGCTAAGGAGTTGAACACTCATCCTCCACTAAGACAGGCAAGCATGTCTTATTTACTGCTGAGGAGCTAAAGTTTATCCTTTGTAACAACAGGAAAGGTAAACACGCCTTTCTCACTCGAAATTCTCAATACAATGTGAGCACTCAGGATGGGATTGGTAAATGTTTCACGTATATTGTTTCTTTGTTCCTTAGTTTTAATTATTTTGCTTTCTATATCCAATTTTATTTTAAAGCCAGTATAGCTTTGTTTTCCATGATTTCTATATGTGTTATAACAAGTATCCTTCTCAACAATCCACAACAGTAGTTTGAGTAATGCAACTCTTATAACAATCAGAAAGTTTCCACTTTAAGTAAATTCATAGTACATATAATTACTAAAACACAGCCAATTCCTAGAAGGGATGGTTTTGGCAATCTCCAGGGCTGGCCTTGCCTAGCCCATCCCCAAGTCTGGACTTTGTCAGACAGAACTTCGGTGGACATTGCCTCCTCCAGTTTGTTGCTGACATTCATAATTAAATCAAATGCTAAATTATAGTTGGAATTTGGTGAAAATGATAACCCTCTTTCCCAAAAAGATCATGGACCTGATGAAGTCAAACCTCATGCTAGGGTATGTGTTGGAAGCTATTAGGAGTGATTTGAGAGGGGGAGAAAGAAGGCATAGTGTAGAACAAGGAGAAAGCAAGGGAACATAGGGGCCATAAGACAGTGAGGAGTTGGCATTTCACAGAAGGAGGACCATCCCTGCCTGTTACCAGGAGGGAAAGTGGCCTGGGGGCGATTGGGTACAAATGTGTATACCTAACCAGAAGAGGTAGTGAGAAAATGAGGCTGCTCTCAGTCAGTTGAGTCCATGTTTTCCAGTGAGGCAGGAACAGTGTCTCAGAGAGGAGAGAGTTGAAGAAGATGTGCAGGTGGAATTGCTATTTTGGAAAATAAGGAATTGAACAGATTAGAAAAGAATTTAATATTTCAAGACATTGTTGAGTGACCAAGGATTTCCTGTAAAACCAAATGGAAATTTTGTGTCTTTTTCTTGAGCAATGTTAAGGTATTGAATGTTTATAATTCTTTTGATACCTTGACAACAATGTTCAATATCATAGTGTTGATATATTTTCTAATTGTTATTTCTAAATATTGCTTTCTAATAATTATTTCATTCTGCCAGCATGGTGGCACATGCTTGTAATCCAGTGACTTGGGAGGTTGAAGCAGGAGGATTGCAAGTCTGAGGCCAGACTCAGCAACCCAGCACCACCATTAGCAACTTAGTAAGACCCTGTCTCAAAATCAAAAAATAATAAAGGGTTGAGGATGTAGCTGAGTGGTAAAGTGACCCTGGGATCATCCCCAGTATGAAATAAATAAATAAATGATAATAATTACTATTATCATACTAGGAAAAAAGGAGGATATGAATAATAACTATCTTATTGTAGACCATTAGGACAGAATAAATTAGGATTTATATAACAATATGGTTGAAACAGTCAAAACTTATAATTATCAGATATAGTCCTTATAATTTTTATTTTGATTATAGCTTCAATATTGGAGTTCTTAAGGAAACATAACTGTGGCTTAGAAATGCTAATTAATATGAACTATGTTTCTGTGTTTTATTTCAGTATGGATCAGTATTTACAGTCTTTGCTGTGGGAAACCGAATGACATTTGTTTCTGAAGAGGAAGGAATTAATGTATTTCTAAAATCCAAACATTTAAATTTTGAGCTAGCAGTACAAACTCCCATCTATCGTACAGGTAAACAATATATTCAGGTAGTTCTTTTGAAAGACAACATCGGAATTCAAGAGTAGTTTTGGACAAAAAAATTACATCTTTATGCTTCTATCAAGAACGACATGGGCCCCTTACTTTATTCTCCAGGTAGAACTAGAAGGAGAAAGGAGTGTGGGATGAACTGGTCTGGTCACTGAAGAGCAAAATATTGGCCGCCCAATACATTTAGACTCAGTTAAACATGTGAAAGAGATGTGGTTACCTCACCAATTGTTTTTAGAGAATATTTGGAGTGTGTATCTCATTACAGCACCCAAAATGTTGGTTAAAAAACATAAACAAAAAAACCTGTTTTCCTGCTGTGTCGATAAAATTCTACAGGGTACAGCTCTTGGTTTGATTATATGTTGTTGCTCCAGTTTCTGTTTAGGAAGCCCTCTAATGGCTTTTCCTGACATTTCCACAGGGCTAGTGAGGTAAGCCAGGGGCTGGCTTGCCCTTTCACAAATTCCATGTCTGATTTAGCGATTGCTAGCTTGGACTGTGTGACATGCATCTTGCGTCACTGCCTACCTTCGTTTCTTCCAAGGCTGTGCGCTGAAGCTGTTTACCCTCAAAATGCAAAGCTGATTCACCTTGTGCCCGTTTCTTTTCTCTACTTTCACGATGTTTGCTCTTGTTTCTATCATCTACAGCTTCTTTTTGCCTCTGTTTTTTTTCTTCTTCTTCTTAGGTTCCTTTATCATGTATCCTTTCATGCATTTCTTGCTACTAAGACAAAAAAAATAGTTTTAAAAGTTATTAGTAATCAGTAGCATAACTTTTTTTCTTCTTACTTGCATGAATATCACTAAACGTTTTAGTGTTTGTTGATATATGGGGTGTGGAATTCCTGATCAAGGAATGTGAATATTTTGGAAAATTTTAATCTGGATGGTAACATATTTTCCGAAAAAATATATACCAACTTACCTCTTGGAAGTATATGGAAATTATCACTTTTTTTTTTTATCTGTGCCTCCCCTGGGTCCTTTCATGTTTAAATATTCTTAAAGAGAGAATCAATTTGATTTATGATTTTTTCATCTGCTTTTATTTCTCCGATACTTAGTTGTGTATGTGGTGCTGGGGTTCAAACCCAGGTCATTGCACATGCCAGGCAAGGATTCCAACTACTGAGCTACTGCTCCAGCCCCCATGTTTAAATATTTCTGTTTAACAGATGAAATATGTTAATATTTACTTTTAAGCTAGTTTCCCTTTCCTTTCCGCAGTTCTTGTAGAGAAGATGTATGCTAAGGAAATCTAGAAATTATTTTTATTTAACTTACACAAAATATACACATAATAAGATGATGAAATACAAACTACAATTATATTTTATATTTTGCAAAAATTCAGAGGCAATAAGGCAAAATAAAGGAAAATGATAAGGAAATGAGTTTCTTTAAAAAAAAAACTTATATTCCCACTACTCCTACTTAACCAGAAGTATATATTGTGGAAGGAACAAGAATACTAATATAAAGGAAATAGTGAAAACAGATATTCATTGGGTTAGGAAAGACTTCTAGTGGAAGTAATAGTTAAGAAAACACTTAACGGGGCTGGTGCGGTGCCTCGGCGCCTACGGCACTTGCACGGCATGCGCAAGTACACAAGTTCAAACCCCAGCACCCACGTACACAACTAAGTGTCAGAGCAACAAAAACCTTGTGAAAGACTCAATAAAAATTTATTCTCTCTGTCTCTTTCTCTCTCACTGTCCTTCTGTCTTTTTTTTTAAAAAGTTGTACTTAAAAAAAAAAAAAGAAAACACTGAACGATAAATAGAAATTAGCAGAAGAAATTTGGGTCTTATCAATGTAAGTGAGTGGGGTGGAGATTGGGGTAGTAAAATAATGTTCTGAGCATGTAAACTAGCTTCTGAAAATGCTGGGATATATAAAATACCATGTATTTCCAGTATGCGTGGAATGTAGATTTGGAGTAGGAGGAAGCTGAAAACCAGTCCTCTCAATTCCTTAAAGTAAATTACCCTCTAGACTGGTACTGTCTCTGCTCACAGTGTCTATTGTATCTTTACCCACTTTCATTTGTCAGATGTGATTTTATGTACTGAGAGGACTTTGGTAATCAACCCTGCCAACCAAGTAATGGCAGAGGTATACCTGTCTCTATGCTTTAAGGAGTGTTTGCTAATTTTGAAAATAGTTTTCTCTGTTTATAGTATCAATTCCAAAGAATAACTTTCTATTGCTGCATGCAAAGTTATACACGATGTTAAAAGGGAAAATGACGTCCTTCAACATGCATCAGTTTACTGAGCCACTGACTGAAGAATTACATGAACAACTGGAAAATTTAGGCACTCAGGGGACAATGGACCTGAACAAACTAGTAAGGTAAGTAGGTAAATAAATGTGTTAGTATGATTTAATCTTACTTTTCTGGAATAAAAAAAAGGGTGAAACCAATACATTGGACTTTGAAGTTACTTGGTGTAGTGAAGTGATTAGTGATTAGACATAAACAAATTGATTCAATCCAGTTAATGAAGTCTACCTAATGAGGTTACTAAGAGATTTTTTTAAAAAAATCTTTTAAATTCTAATTATTGACCAGTTTTAGTGTGGTGCTTCAACTTTGTGGGGAGAAAATAAGCCAATACAATCACTTTGCTACATTTGTAGTAATTTCTACATCGTCATTCGAACAATTGTGTATGTGCCACGTGGATTTAACTCTCACGATTGTCATGTGCCCATCATTCAGGGTAGTTTGCAATGATCCAACACTGAGAGGACAGGGGAGAGAATGCAATCATGAAGTGGATTCTAATAGTTCAGGAGGTGTTTGTGAGGTTGAAAAAGGTAGCCTAAGCAAAGCCAGCATGGGCTTCTGGACCCAGCCCAGATGTCTTAGAAGGAAGGTCATGAGAGGCAAGAGCCACGGGAGCAGTCAGCCCTGTTCTAAAGCCTGCTGGAGAAGTTGAGTGTGGAAGCCAAGAGAAATATTCCCTCCGCACATAAAGAGATTTAAAAGATTTGGTAGATTGAAATACCTGAAGCTCTTTTCTGCCTCAGTGGAATTCTGGAATGCTGAAGGCATAATTCATAGTTCTGACTCAGAACAGAATGATGGGTAGCAGGTAGCTGTTTGTTAGAAGTTCATAGAGGAAAGAGGGAAAAGAAAAACAACCAGGCAAACTTTAAAATACGCTAAACTATGTCCAGTGTCTATAATAAAACAAAAACAAACCCCTGGGTATTTTTGAAACTTTGGAGAAAGGTGATCCTGAAGAAGTTGAATATTGAAAATATTTGTTGTTTTTCTTAATTCTGTCACATTGATCATTTTATTCATGTACCATACAAACTATTAAAGATAAATAGTTATCTTTATAAGTATACTTTATAAATAGTATATTTGAATATGCAATAGTTTGAATATTTGGGATCTCTGTGAGAAATTATGAAATCTGGTGACTACTTCTGCCCTTGATTCTCTGGCTAATTTTTGCTGCTATTGAAAGGCATAGTCTGTATCTTAGATGTTGTTGTTGTTAGCATTGTCTAAATGAATACTTGTCGAAACAATTTGTTTCTGTTTGCCATCACATATGTTTTTGGTTAGGCTCTAATGTTTGCTTAGAAAGGATTTTAAAATTTTCAGATAATAAGTTCACAATTGTAGCTATTACCGAATTATCTTGACCACAATTAACAAATACTAAAAATTCTTAAGAGTGACTTTTCCCCAAAAGAAACTGTCACATGTTATCTGCCCCTAATAAGTCATCTCTTTTGTTTCTTCTATCTTTATTCTCTCATTGGGTCGATTCACTGTGTTTCTGTTTTTTGTAGGCATCTCCTTTATCCAGTTACCATGAATATACTCTTCCATAAAGGTTTGTTTCTCACACACAAGAGGGAAATCGAGGAGTTCTTCCAGCATTTTCAAGCTTATGATGAGGGTTTTGAGTATGGATCCCAGATGCCAGAATGGATCCTGAGGTACAGCTATTTTCTGTAACTGATTGTAATTGGTTCTTTGACCAAGCTCTTCTCAGCAATTTATACGTTATTCTTATTTCTCTTTTTCCGAGAAGATACAACAGCAATTTGAATGGCAGAGGATCTGTTTCTATGACCTGTTGTGTTTGGTGTGTGAATGTGAATTTAGAGAGGAACAAAAGAAAAGAGTTGCACTTTTTCCTTTTTCTCTCTTTCTTCCTTATTTACTTTTTTTTTTTTGATGACCAAAATCAAGAGAGAGAGATGGGATGAAGACTTTGTTTTGAGCCTTTTATTCCATTTATAGCTTATCATTGTCACCACTACGGTTCAGAGCCACACTAAATCATCAAGTATCGGTCTCAGCACCATTCTCTCTGAAGGAAAAGTAGGTGTGGCCAAATGTATTTCTCACAATTGGTTCAGATGAATGTTTGTAAAATACCTGAATGATTTTTAAAAATTTCTTGGCAGTTGCTTTTACTCCATTTGAGCTGTTTTAGCTATTATGGACTGGATGGCTTCTAAGCAATAGAAATTTATTTCTCACAGCTCTGGAGACTGGGAAGGCAGAGATCAGGGTCCCAGCAGGTTGGGTTGTGGTGGGGGCTCTATTGCAGTCTTCAGATTGCCCACTTATCTCTTAGTCCTCCCATGGTAGAAGTGGCAAACAACTCTGTCCAGGCTCTAATTCCCTACATCCGGGTCCTCACCATGATCCAGTCACCTTTAAGAAGTCCCCAGCTCCTAACACCAACACCTTGGGAATTAGGATTTCAACATAGGAGAGGGCACAGACATTCAGACACTGCAGAGTACATGGGTGACCCCTTAGAGAAGATTAAAACAATGAAGGGCAGTTTCTTTGCCAGGTTTAATGCAGCAGCTGGTCCCTGTGCTGGATTTCATCCTCTCACAACTTACAATAGCCACAGTAAAAGTAAACCAAGCAAGTCCTGCAATCTGTTTTCTTCTAGAGTGCCAGTTCAAGAGGAATCCAGATGTTTTATTTGAAAAAAAAAAAAAAACTAAACTAAAATGTCCCCTTGTCTCCTCAGTTGTCTTTGTGAACATATATGAAGTAGACTTCATATTAAAAAGCTACCTGAAAATAAAGAAGAAATTAGAAGAAATAATTCTAATTCCATAGACATTCCTCTTCTGTATTACGATCCATCACTCCTTACATGTTTTCCGATTAATTTCTACACTTTTTTTTTCCTCATGCAGAACCTGGTCAAAATCCAAAAGGTGGCTTCTAGCACTGTTAGAGAAAAATATTTCAAACATAAAAGCATCCAGATCTAGAAAGGATAATTCTATGGTAAGCATCCTTTGGCTGCTTTTGCTAAAATATATGTGAAAATGGTAATAAAAAATGATTGCTAAAAACATTTTTGCTAAAAAGCATTTGTTTAATTAGATGCCACTTTTGTGCCAAGTGGATATATCAGACATATTTATATATGTTAATATTATTATATCCTCGGGCTGGAGTGGTGGCTCGCGCCTGGCATGCACGAGTATGTGAGTTCAAACCCTAGCACCATGCACACAACAGTGTCTCCAGAGCAACAAAAGCCACATGAAAAACTCAATAAAATTGATTCTCTTAAAAAACAATATTTTTACATCCTCACAACACTGAGGTAAGAATTACTCCTATTCTCCACAAGAAAAAAAAAATTGCGGCTAGAAATGACAAAATAGAACAAACTTCTAATATTCTTTATATATTATCATACAATTGACTGTGTTCAAGAAAAAAATTAAAAATCTTAATTGACCTTACTTTTCTATTCCAGAAAATAGAATAAATATTCCGCTAGGTTGAACAGAAGAGGTTGGTTTCATAGAGTAGGACTAAAACAAACAATAAAAAAGAAATCAGAAACAAGGCAGAAAAAGCAGATCAGTTGTTTCAAAGTCGTTTCCCATGTAAGATGGAGGAGAGTAGAGGGAGACTGAGCAATAAAAGAATGTCTGACTGTTAACATCAGATCACTTCTGGTTACATTTTGTGAGGGAACTTCATTGTGCTTATTGGTCCATTTGGGAAATTTGGTTATCATTCATTCTCTCAAATTCTTGACAGGTCAGAGCACTATGGTTTGATGGCACATAACTTTAGCCTGGGTGACTCCAGTCTGTGGGGGTACAATGCAGAAGTTTAGTCCAAAACAATGGCCTCTTATAATTTGTATTTGACATCTATGCCAAATAGTGTCAAGTGAGAGTGATAGCAAATTATGACAGGATAATAAAGCTCTACAAAGTAGACCCTTTTCTTCATGCCATTACCACCAGCTGCGTCTTTAGAGAAGATAGAATAGCATGATTTAAAGTGCAGGGCACTTGGGCCCATGCCCTAAGTGTTAGTCTATGTTTGTGATTCTTCCCTGGGCACCTTTGATTTCGAAGCTATGGGGTGGAGCCCAGCAGTCTGGTTTAACAAGCCTTCCCAGGTGATTCTGAGGCTTTCTGATGCTTGGTTTCACCCTGGCAGTTATTCGAATCACCTCTAGGAACTTACGGTGATGATCTGATCTGATACAGGGGCCCACCCTCAGAACCTGGGTGTTTTTTGTTCTGGGCTCACAGCAGTTGTGTGACCTTGGGCAAAGTAACTAAACGCCTGGCCTCGGTTTCCTCACCCACCTCCTTGAGTCATTGTGGGGTTAGATGAGTTAATTTTTGTAAAGTGCTTAAAACATGGTAAGGACTAGTTAAGAATTCATCACTTGTTATTTTAAAATTCACTTCAAACCTTTTTATACTTAAAGATGACACCAAGAACTTTTGTTTGTCTTTAGATGTATAGTATGTGTTGTCACAAATAACTTAACTGTGGAGAGAATATAATCTTAGAAGAAAGAAATGTGTGAAGGCTTCCGTCTCCCTCCTAAATAAAGGAAACAGAAAGCAATTCTGGATTGCCTCTCATTGGCAGATTGTGCTTCAAGAAGCATTTCTGTTTTATAGACAGACGGGCAAACATACGTTTTGGTTTGCATAATTGTTAAGGCTTTAGGAACAGAAGTATATGCGTATAGAAGGAATGCCCATAACAGTAATCTATTGGCCTAGCAAATAGGGTTTTTAAATCCTGAGCTAAAATTCCTTACTGGCAGTACTCTAGAATAACATTTATATATACATATATATTATGTGTTTATTATATATATTATATGTATATATAAATGTATATATATGTATATATAAATGTTTGTATATATATATATATATAATTTTAAGAGAAAGGGAAAGGGGGGTGGAGAGAGAATCAGTTTTATTTATTTTTTTCATCTGGCCTTTGTTTCTCTGACACTTAGTTGTGTATGTGGTGCTGGAGTTTGAACCTGGGTCCCTGTGCATACCAGGCAAGTACCCTAATCACTGAGCCACTGCTCCAGCCCCTACATTTGTTTTTTATTTTTTCTTTCTTTTTTCTTTTAATATGAGAGAGAGAGAGAGAGAAAGAGAGAGAAAATCAATTTTATTTATTTTTTCATCTGGCCTTTGTTTCTGTGGCACTTAGTTATGTGTGTGGTGTTTGGGTTTGAACCCGGATCCTTGTGCATGCCAGGCAAGCACTCCAACCACTGAGCAACTGCTCAAGCCCCACATTTATTTTTCTTACTGTGAAGAAATGAGGCATTTTAAATCGTAGGTACTTCAATTCCCTGTTTGAATAAAAACAAAATTTGAACTTTGCAGAAGTTAACCCAACATTTAAGATTACAGAAAAAACATTGAGTTTCAACATTCATGAATAGTTTAGCTTCATTTTTTATTGTATTACTTCTCTGTTTTCCTTCAGCAGTGTTCATACTGAGATTGTTTTTATGCCCACTGTCCTTTTTTCTTTAAGGTGGACTTAGAAGAAAATGAAAAGATTTTGTTATCTTCTATAAGGCCTGATTAAGCAGAACACTAGATAGAAGTTATATTTAATTTGAAACAATTATACCCACATTTTATCACAACAGGAATGCAAAATTTGGTGATTTTTTCATCTTATTATAGATATGTATTATACTAATTTTCCATTTAAAATCACCACACCACAGAATAGCATGTCAAAAGAATGAAATACATCTACAGGATTTTCATGAGATAAAACTTAGTCTTGCAACAGTTTACATTATAAGTATGATAGAGACTAGACATAAATGAATATTAAAGTATTTTAATTTCTGTTATTATAGAAATGATGAGAATTAAGCTCAAATTTACAGTGCTTATTCTGTGCCAGGTGTACTATTACTCTTTACAAAGTAATTTCTTATTTATTTATTTATTGGTATGAGGAACTGAACCCAGGGATGCTGTACCACTGAGCTACATTCCCAGTGCTTTTTAGTTTTTCTTTTGAGACAGAGTTCCTTAGGGCCTCACTGAGTTGCTGAGGCTGACCTCAAACTTGCCATCCTTCTGGCTCAGCTTCCTGAGTCACTGGGATTACAGACATGTACCACCATACTTGGTAAGGGGAGGTTTTGAAAGATGAAAATGAGAGAGATTGCATTAGATATTTTGAAACAATCCTTGACTACAGTGATTAATAGTTAGAGTGACATAGTATGAGATTAAACACTTAGGGCAGCTATCCTTATAGAAATAGCTTTTGTATAAAGTTACCATAGCCTCTGTGCAAGATGGTGGCACTGGCCATCTTTTATGATACTTACTGTCAGGCAATCATTTGTAAGACTCCTTCCTTCATAACCTCCTGGCTTTGTTTACTTTCTTTCTTTCTTTTTTTTTTTTTTTTTTTTGGTTAAGGTTGACACAAGTGACTCCATTTTGACTCTGAAAACTTTTGCATTTCTGTAACATTAATTTTATTGTGCTTTAGTTTCCATATATGAATAGTGGTAAAGGTAATAATATCTGCTTCTTGGAATTGCGATGAGACTTGAAATGGGCTAAATACCTAGAAAGCACTTAAAATAGTACTTACCCTTAACAAGCAGTGACTAGACCTTAGCTCCAGTTTTTTTTTCTATCACCTACATCTTAGTTGTTTGAGATTAAAAATACACAAGTAATTTAATGAAAATGTTGTAGCATATGAATTTCTTTCCTATGATGAGGGAGCAGCCACTGGCAAAGGAAAATCCGGGGAAACTTCCCCATGAAGAAACTGCCTTAACGGAATTTATGTGGTGACTTGGGAACAACCTTAGTAGGTGGCCCTAGGTCAGCCTCCTGAGATGACACTACTCATATCAAAAGTTATTTCTCTGCATGGCTTTACCCTGTTGAGGTATTTACAATATACCAACTTGGCAATTCTTTTGCATGCTGCAGAGACTGAGGATCTGCATGATCCTGGGTATTGGGTTTTGTTCTGAGTGCTCCAGAGATCTGTGTTCCTGGGTTGTTTGCATTTTCTTAAGAAGAGATATTTAATTTTTTTAAAAAAAGGTAACATTTTCAAAATGTAGTTTGGAGGCTGGGGAGGTGGCTTAGTGGTAGAGTGCTTGCCTGGGATGTATGGGGTCCCAGGTTCATTCCCTAGCACCATATACACAAATAAATAAGTAAAAACAAAATGTAACATGTGCCAGGTTTTGCTTCAGGCATTTTACAGGTAACTGCACAAATTAATTTAAATCTTACAATGATCTTTGGGGTAGATGCCATCTTATGACCATTTTATTGATGAGGAAACTGAGGCACCAACAGCTTAAATTAACTTGTACAAGGTCATTCACCTCTCAAAGAGCAGAGCCAGGATTTGAAGCAAGACAGAAATGCAGCTGAGCTCCACTGGCGTCACTATTCCTTGTCCCTATACTACCAGCAAGTCTATAAATCCCTTAGCATGCCTCAAATCGAATTATAGGAATGGCAAGAATATTACCTTTTGGATGAAAGAAGAATGCATAATTTTCACTAATATCAATCTTTGTCACATGGCAAAGTGTTGACAGTATTTATTTCTTTTAAACAGACAGTCATGCAGGCTCTGCTGGATGTTGTAGAGAAGGAAGAGAATAAACTAAGTCCAAATTATGGGCTGTTAGTGCTTTGGGCTTCTCTGTCAAACACTGTTCCTGTAAGTATGTAATAAATTGTGGGTTGTCTGTCGACCGTACTTTTACTTCTTTATTTCTAACTCTTTTTTCCCCCTCAGTCCTTTCACATATGGGGAAGAAAAAGACCACAGTAAATTCAGTTGTGAGATAAAAAACAAAACTGAAAGCCTAATGAAATCCAAGTAGGTCACAAAGGTTGTCGCAGCCAAAGCGACAACCCTGGTTTAGGGAGCACTTTCTGTGTGTAAGCTCAGCGTTCCTGCAGTACAGATGAAAAAAGGTTTGGCTCCAGCCAAACCTCTTGGAAAAAGAGGTAGGGAAATGAATAGTTTAGAATTGGATCTGAATCCAGGCATCCCCAGCCATAGCTATCCAATATCTTGGTGGAACTTAAACTCTCTGTGCCTCTATTTCATTATTGATAAAGAAAAAGAAATAACGTACATGAAACTCTTGATATGGACCTAGGTCTTGGATACTCATTTCTCTACAAACTCCCGTTTCTCTAAAAAGTTGCTGTGATGATTCAGCAAGATGAACTCAGCTGGTACCCAACAAGCTGAGCTCTTTCTCTCCCTCCACACCTCTTCTGCACCATCACCATTTGCATCACTTGACTTCACAATCCTGCAAGCTTCCCTGAGAATGGGGCTTGTGACATTGGAACTCACAATACATCTAGAGAACAGAGGTGTTAACAAATGATTTCTTTTGAAAGCTGTCACGACTTAGGTTAGCACCATGAGATTTGTCCACCACCTCCTGTTCACTCCACACCAGTTTCCTAGGTGAGGAGACTCTCGCATTAGCCTTGCTCCTCTTTAAGTTACCTGAAATTAAAGGGGGACCTTTCCCCCTATTTGTTTCCTACTAAACAGGCACATTAAACCCATTTCTACTGATCATTGTCATTTTCTTCCTTTTTCTTCTAATAAATAGAAATAAGGAAGATGTTTTCAGTATTATTTATTTCTCCCTCCTCTTTCTAAAGGGGATGGCTAACAGATTTCTAAGTTCTGATATCCTCATTTCCCTTAGGTTGTTGGAAAATTTTGGTGGCCACAGAACAGAGACTGTAATTCTGTACTCTGCTCAAATACATGTCAGCCATGAGAATATACATATATTTCATCTTGTGTGGTCAAGTAAAAATAGTGTAATCCCTTCTACTTTAGGTACCTCTAATGTTATTGTCTGATTTTTCCTAAAGTGATTTTCTTGGATACTAAGTTTAAGTTCCTGCAAAATGGGAAAGCAAGCATCAAAACAATTCCCAAAGCAGCAATAAAATAGCCTCTCCTATCAGAGGATTAATTTTAGAGATCTAATTAGGAAGGTTCTCCGGAAGAAAGCCACACAAAGCATCATTGATCTGACACAGAGCTTTGGAATTTGTTCCTGGCACTGAAGTGAAAGGATTTAAATCGTTCATTTCAGAAAGGATGTGTCTGATTAGCGAAAGTTCCATCTTGCTGGCTCTTGCTGGCACTTCTGAGAGGCAGCCTGGTGTGTGAGCAGGGGCATTGGGAAGGCTGTGGATGCAAAGCCAGTTCCCAGCACTGGGTGAGAGTGGACTCATTGCATTAACTAACCCCTCCAGGCCCCAGTGTCCACATCTCTAAAATGGGATTGAGGCATCTACCTCAAAGGATAGTTATGAGGATTATACTGGAAGAAATGGAAAGTGGCTAACAGCTGATATAAATGCTAATTTTCTTCACTTGAAAAAATCATCACCCTGATTTCAATCAATGATACTTTCAATGACTAATGAATATAGATAGATTGCCCTGGCTTCCAAATACTTGGCTTCTCAAAGGCCCAGGATTGGAGTGGCTCTGCTGTCCTGGCTCTTATGACCTCCTGCTGCCGCCAAGAGAGCTGCGGAAGCCCTGTCAGAGATGATGGCAGGTGTGTCCTTTCTTGGAGTCTGGATTACCTCACTATCATCTAATTCCTACTAATGCCGGTTTTGTAGATGTTGGGTTCATGTCCTCTCGGAGTCGAAGAATGAAACCAAGGGACACAGAGGCAAGAGGAGCAAACAGAGTTTATTTGAGAAAGGATAGAAAAAGATAGAAAGAAAAGACTTCTCCAGAAGGGAGTCTTGGAGTGGAGAACTCGAAGAGGGGGTCTGGCTGGTCTTTCTTATAGTCTCTCAACTTCCCCTTTGGTTCATCATTGCCTTCCCTCCCCTATACCTGGGAGCAGGGTGCAGAAGCTCTGGTTTGAATCTAGTCTTTTGTCCTGGGCCACAAGCATCTTTATTAGAGGAGAGTTGCTGTCTGGACGCCATCATTAGTGAAGGGGATATGGAGCTGATATGCACCTCTGCTTGTTTAGGAAAGTGGATGCTCTTAACCCTCTTGGGAAAAATGATCATCAATTAATTTTCTCAGTATCGCCCCGCATCATTCTGTCTACACTGACTGCCTAGCTTTCTCTGCCTCCCTACTTTGTACTGTCTGAAGGTCCCTGGGACTTAGGGCTCAGATTTCAAATGGGCATGGCATCAGTGCTCCTGGAAGCTCTGCGAACTTGAGCTGTTTAGAATGTTTCTCCAAAGTAGTCTCAAGAGCTGACATTTCACCTTTTTTTATACGCTGCTTCTTCTTGGACATTCTTTCCAAAGGCTTTCAGTGGCTCATCCTGCTCACCTCCCACAGTATTTATTGCCTGATTTATTGTCTGTACCACATGGTGGCACTTTGACCGTCCCGTACATTTGGCTCCCTGCTCTACCCCGCTGTTGTGTATGTCTCATGTCCTCAACTAGGTGTTAAAGTTCTTTGGGCAGAAATTGACTTATACATAGTTTTGTTTACCATGATTGGTAGAAGCCTATCTGGCCTGTTATGGAGACTTCATCAATATGTGTTGCATGGATGAGAAAATGATGCTGAGGGATAGAATTCATTTCCTCTTGACCCAGCAGAGCACAGAACTTGTCCTCCTTGTCTCTTGCCACTGTCTTTGTTAACCCTCCAAAACAATGCTGTTTCTCCTATCCAGTGCGCCAGGTGGCCCTTCTTTTTGCCCAGCTCTGACCTTGGAATTGAGCCCTTTGGCAAATACTCATTGGAACTGTTGGGAGCAGCAGAATTTTAACTCCTTTCCCATATAAGGGTGCATAATGACCTCAGGGTCACTTATCCTTATCGATTCAGCAGTACAGATGAACTTATTACTTCTTTACTGTCTTTTTCGTACCTTGTCTTATTTTTAAAAAGTACTTTGGTTTCTTTAAACGTAGAATATAACAGATTTTTTAAAAAGAGAAATCTGTTGGAAAAAAAAGAGGCATTAAAAATGGTAACTTAACACCATTACACAACCATCTGTAGTTTAGCCGGATTCCTTGTGTTTGTCATAAAAATAAATAGCAACCAATTTTGGTGAACCTCCAAAACTACCACTAGGCAAATAAAATCTGAACTCGTTTGTAACTGGAAACTGATATCCTATCACCAGAATTGCCTCCCAAGTGAACTCTGTAACTTAAAATAAGATGAATTGGGCATGGAGTTATTTATTTTCAAATTATTGACATGCTAATTGTATAAACTGGTGGAATTTGTTGTGGCATTTTCATCCGCGCATGCATTTTGCACTGATCATGTCCATTCTTAACATCCTTGATGCCCCACCGCCTACCCTCGCCAACCTAGACTAATAACTCTTCTACCTTCAAGTCAACGTTTAAAAAATTTCCACATAGGAGGGAGAACATGTGATATTTGTCTTTCTGTCTGGCTTGTTTTGCTGAACATGATGTTCTCCATTCCTGTCCATTTTGCTGCAAATGACAGAATTTCATTCTCTATGACTGGGTCCATTGTACTTCTATACCACGTTTTTAAAAAATCCAATAATCAGGTGATGGCCATATAGGCTGATTCCATATCTAAGCTATTGTGGGTAATGCTGCGTTAAACATGGTTATGTAGGTATCTCTTTGGTATGCTAATTTCATTTCGTTTGGCTATATACCCAAGAGTAGAATAGCTGGATCACATGGTACACCTACTTTTAGTGAACCTCCAAAATGGGTGTAGTAATTTATGTTCCTACCAACAGTGTATAAGAGTTCTTTTTTTCCTATATCCTCATCAGCTTTTGTGATTTTTTTGGTTTTTGTTGGTTTTTGATAATAGCCATTCTAAATGGGGTAGATGGTATCTTGCTGAAGTAGATTTTATTTGCAATTACCTGATGGCTAATGATATGGATCTTTTTTTTTCATATATTTATTGGCCATTTGTATTTCTTCTTTTGAGAAATGCCTATTTGGATCATTTGCCTGGCTTTAAATTGGTTTACTTTTTTGTTGTGAAGTTTTCCATGTTCTTTATAGTCTATAAATTAACTCCCTGTCACATGAATAGGTGGTGAAAAATTTCTCGAATTCTGTAGGTTTTTCTCTTCACTCTGTTGATCATATACCAAGAGGTGCAGAAGCTTTTTCCTTTGATGTAATCCAACCTGTTATTTTTTGTTTTTGTTACCTAAGCTTTTGGGGTCCTATTCAGAAAATCATTGCCTGTACCAATGTCTTTTGAAGTGTTTCCCTTATATTTTCTAATAGTAGTTTCAGAGTTTCTGGTCATACATTAAAGTCTTTGACCCATTTTTGAGCTGATTTTTGGTCAGAGGGAGACCTAGGAATTAAGTTTCAATCTGCTGCATGTGGATATCCAGTTTCCCTTAGACGATTTGTTAAAGAGGCTGTTCTTTAACACAGAACAAACAAAGGTGTCTTTGGCACCTTTGTTATGAATAACTTAGCTGTAGATGTGTAGATTTATGTCTGGGTCCTCTGTTTTGTTCCATTGTTCTGTGTCTGTTTTTATGCAAATCCCATGTTCTTAGGTAATAAGGGTTCTACAATATGTCTTGATATCAGGTATTATGATACTGCAAGTATGTTCCTTTTCCACAAGATTGCTTTGGCAATTTGAGGTCTTTTGTGCTTCTATTTGAATTTTAGGATTGATTTTATAGTGCTGTGAGGAATGTCATTAACATTTCAATGGGGATTGCTTTGAATCTGCTGATCACTTTGGGTAGTATGGACATTTTAACTGCATTAAATATTCTAATTTATGAACATAGGAGATCTTTTCTTTCCTTTTACTTGTTTATTTTTACTTCTTTTCTTTGTATCTTTAATTTCTTTCATCAGTGTTTTCAAGCTTTGATAGTTAAAAATCTTTCACTTCTCTGTTTATTCCTAGACTATTTATTTATGTATTTATTTATGTAGCTATTATGAGTGAGATTGCTGTCCTGATTTTTATTCCTCAGCAAATTCATTATTGGTGTCATTATTGGTGTATAGAAAAGCCACTGACTTTTCATATGTTGATTTTTGTGTCCTGTTACTTACTGAATTCATTTATCAATTATAATAGGTTTTTTTGGTATAGTTTTTGGGTTTTCCTATGTATATAATCATATCATCTGCAAAAAGGGATAATTTGGCTTTTCCTTTTGCTGTTTGTGTGCTCCCTCTGCCTGCTTTCTCTTGTTGGATTGCTCTAGTTTAGATTGCTACAATTATCTCAAATGACAGTGGTGAGAGTATGATCTTGTGTTATTCCTGATGTTAAAGGAAATGCTTTCAGCTTTTCCCCATTCATGGGGTTTCAATTTTGTTGACGTTTTCAATGAAACAACTCTATTTCATTAATCTTTTTATTGAACTTTTAGATTCTATTTGATTTATTTCTGCTGTGATCTTTATTCTACAAATTTTCAGTTTGATTTTTCTTACTTTTCTAAGTTTGTTTATTTGATATCTGTCTGGTTTTTCTGTTGTTATTTAGTTGGTTTTTGTTTTTTATATAGGCATTCATTGCTATAAATTTCCCTCTGAGTACTGCTTTCATTGTGTCCCACAGGTTTTTGTATGGTGTTTCCATTTTCATTTGTTTCAAAGAATTTTTATATTTCTCTTCTGAGTTCTTCAATGGTCCCCTGTTTGTTCAAAAGTGTCTTGTTTGAGTATTTGCTTAATTTCTGAAGTTTCTCTTCCAGTTGTCTTCTAGTTTCATTCCAGTGTGATCAGAAAAGATACAAGCTACAATTTCATGTTCTCAAAATTTGTTAAGACTATTTTTGTGGCCTAATGTGTAGTCTAAAGAACGATCTAAGCACTGATGATAAAATGTATTTCCTGCAACTATTGGATGAAGTGTTCTGAAAATTTTTGTGAAGTCCATTTGATGTGTAGTTTAAGTTTGGTGCTTCTTTGTTGACTTTTTGTTTGGATGACGTATACATTGGTGAGAATGGGGTGTTGAAATCCCCCTGATTATTGGATTGGAGCTTATCTCTCCCTTTAAGTGTAATAATACTTATTTTATAAAATTGAGTGCTCCAACATTATGTACTTGTGGTTTTATAATCATTTTATCTTCCTTAATCATTACATAGTGACTGTCTTTGTCTCTTCAAGTCTATTCTGTTAGATAAATGTATAGCTATTCCTGCTCACTTGAGATTTCCATTTGCTTAGAATATCATTTTCCATCCTTTCACTTTCAGTCTGTATGTGTCTTTGCTGGTGAAATGAATTTCTTGTGGACAGAATATTATTGGGTCTTGATCCTTATTTTTAACTTACATTTATTTATTTATCTTCATGGTCCTGGGGATTGAACCTAGGGTCCTTGTACATATAAAACTCTCACTTTACCACTGACCTGCATCCCTAGCCCAGGTCCTGTTTTTTTAAAATTCATCCTGTTTGTATCTTTTAATTGGAGAATTAAAACCATTTAAACTTAAAGTTATCCATTGAAAGCTATGGATTTGTTCCTAGTTTTATTGAATATTCTTTGTTTCTTCCTCTCACTCACATTTGTGATTTGATGGTTTACTGTATTGATAACTACGTTAGTCAGATTTTTGTCACTGTGACCAAAATACCTGACAAGGACAACTTAGAAGAGGAGAACTTTATTTTGGCTCATGGTGTGAGAGGTTTAGTCCATAGTGGGGCGACTCCATAGCTCTGGGTCCAAGGTGAGGCAGAAGATCATGGCAGAAGGGCATGGTACTGGAGTCCTGCTGCATTCATTGCAGTCACAAAGCAGAGGGAGCTAGGGGAAAGGGGCCGCAGGCAAGATGAGCTCCTCCAGAGAATGCTTCCCACCTCCTGGAGGCATGCTTCCCCTGCCTACAGTTATTACCCAGGTAGTCCATTCAAACTAGGATGGACTGATTAAGTTTCAGCTCTCAAAATCCAATCATTTTACCTCTGATTATTCCTACGCCAACACAGGAGCTTTGAGGGGAAACTTTATATTCAAACCATAACAATAGCATTTTAATCTTTTCTATTTCTCATTTATGGATCTATTTTTCTTGGATTTGAACTTTCACATGCTATCATGAGAGTAGTTATCTTTTTTACTTTTGAGTGTAAAACGCCCTTAAGCATTTTTTATTTGTACAGGCTGGTCCGGTGGTCATGAATTCCCTGTTTTTTATTATCTTGGAACGTCTTTATTTCTTCTTCCCTTCTGAAGCATAGCCTTGCAGGGTATAGCAATCCTGGTTTGAGATTTTGGTGGTTGTTTGTTTGTTTTTCCAGGACTTGAAATACAGCATTCCATGCCTTCTTGGTCTGTAGGGTTTCATCTAAAAAGTATTCTGTTAGTCTAATGGATTGCCCTTAAATGTGACTTGGTGACTTAATCTTGCATATTTCAAAATTCTTTGTTCTGCACATTTGATGGTTTGACTCTACTCCCTCAAGGAGAGGATCAATTCTGGTCATATGTCTGGGGTTCTATAAGCCTCCTGTACCTAGATATCCATGTATTTCCCAAAATTAGGGAAGTTTTCTATTATTTTATTAAATAGTCTTTCCCTGCCATTAATCTTTATTTTGCCCCTTCAGTTATGCTCATGATGTGGGTGTTGATCTTTGATGGTGTCCCACAGATATTACAGTCTTCATTCTTTAATATATTTTTTCTTATTTATATCTGAATGTGATATTTCAAAAGACATATTTTCAGGCTCTTACTACCATTTTTACTACTTGATCTAATCTTTAGTTGAGACTTTCAATTGAATTTTTATTTTTTAAATTATTATCATTATTACTATTATTTTTTAGTACTAGGGTTTGAACCCAGGGCCTTGCACCTGCTAGGCAAGCACCGTACCACTGAGCTGTATCACCAACCCTTTAACTGAAATTTTTATCTGACTTATTGAGCTCTTCATTTCCAAGATTTCTGGTTGTTTCTTCTTCAAAATCTCTTTGTTAAATCTATCAATTGTATCCTGCAGTGTTTTCCTAATTCCATTTGACTATCTATATTCTCTTGGATCTAACTGAAATTTTTAAAAAAATCATTCTTTTTAATTCTTTATCATTTTGTCTACTTTGATATCTTTGGAATCTGTTATTAGATAGTTGTGATCTTTAGGAGGTGTCATATACATTGTTTTTGCATATTTTCTGTGTTCCCAAGTTGAGATTTATGCATCTGGTGGAATGTATATCTCTACAACTTTTATGGGTTGGTCTTCTTAGCAAGTGGTTTTATTCCAGATGCATCTTGAAATAACTGTTTATTACACAATGTTGAGTTTTGTTCTAGCTGACTGCCATAGTATAATCTCCGTGGAGTTTCTTCAGCTTTGGTTAATGAATTTAGGCATGATGTGTACTGTATTGGAGTTGGAGAGACCTACTGCCTTTACCAGTCATGCCAAGAGTGAATTGTAGCATTTCAAGCAAGTGTGGTGTAGACAACACTGTGTGCAGGGTTCACCCTGTGTGATTACTCCTATAGTGGGAATGGTGGCCCCATCAGCTGATGGGGGTTTCCTCAAGCACTACTGATATTGACTCAGTTGCTTGAAATTTTCTATTGGCTGCTTCAGTAGCGATGAAAGGCTTGAAACACTTGTTCTCTGATAAGACACTGTTATAGGTTCAGATGCTGTACAGGGACAGGCAGAGATAGGAATCATAGATACCCATCTGTGGCAGTCACACCTGGTCTTGTCAGCAGTGTGTGATCAGTCAAGGTGGCAACCAATGTAGGGGACTTGCATAGGTGTGATGGCAACAAAAGTGCATTGGGCACACCTGCTCAAGAGTGGAACTTCAGATCTCTCCCAACTGTGCATGCCTGGGGATGCGAGCTTTTCTCTCCCCATTGCTTCTTTCACCTATGGTGCCCACCAGGCATCAAATGAGAGTAGGTCAAGGTTGGAGCTGGGCAAAATTCCTCTTAGCTGATGTACTTATAGGCAAGAGCTGAACGCAGGTGCTACTGGGGAAATTTTTCTCCAGATCTTCTTATGTTTTGTATCCTGGGGGTGACACAAGACTAGAGCATCAGAGTGGTGTAGCTTGAGACTGCCCCTATTTCAATGGGTAGGGGAGCAGTAGAAAGAGAGGTTCTTTTCTGCCTTGTTAGGGATAAGTACTTATGCACAGTGCTGGGACAGGGTAGCAGAAACCATGTGGCCTTCAGTCCCAGTACCTGTGTGAAATTTCATGTGATTAGCCAAACCCCCAGTCTCAGAAGATAGGCTCTCTAATCCCCCAGTTCTTGAGGGTGGTGTCCTCTTCTCCCATAGTATTGCAACAACTGCCCCCCTCCAGTGTAGTCCTCTCAGTGGGTTTGTTCAGTCCTTCCACTGAACCTGCTTTGGTTTGTGAGGCATCTGCCTGTTGAGCCAGTGCAGTGGAATGTCTCTGGCTTACCAGAGATGGGAATGCATAGAGGCTTCTGACTTCTAGAGTAGTCCAGATTCAGACACTGGGTCCCCTCTCTAGGTGGCTCCTGGCTACAGCACCCTGAGTGTTCACTAGGAGATAAAGTGAATTCCTTTTCCAAAGCCAGGATACCATGCAGATTTCAGGATTTTTATCTATTTAGGCTATAAACCTGTAAGGGTTATGAAACTTGCCGATAACTTGGATTGCCAGTATCTGTGCTGATAGTTTGGTGAGACTCTTTCACATATATCCTGGGTAGGGGAGACTCCCCTGTCCCTTGACTGTGGAGTGGGATTGACAGATGCTTGGATATTTGCTTCTCTTGCTATGTCACTATCTCCAGTGTCTGCATTTTATAAGTTTTCTATTTTTCTACTGTTGAATTCCAGTAATGTCCTGTGGTCAATCACCTCAATATGCAGCTACACACCCATTATTTTTGTTCTTCTTTGTGGGTGAGCAGGTGAGTGCTGGGTGCTTCTACTCAGCTACCCTGCTCTCGGAGTGGTTAATAATTAAATTCAGCACTTCCATCTCTGTGTAATAGGAGAAAAGGCTTGAGTATGGAAACAGGAAAAGAGAACTCTCTGAGCTTCTCTTCATCTGTGAGAATGAATGAGGTAAAGATTTTCTGTTCTGCATGGTGGCCCAGAAAGAGAGTCTCTGCATTGCAGGGGTATTGGGTCTCCTGTTTATGTAAACAGTACTATGGTCTCTCTCTCTCTCTCTCTCTCTCTCTCTCTCTCTCTCTCACACACACACACACACATCACTGCACTATGGGTTCAATGTCACCATGGGGAAAAGTGGGCAGTATTGAACTTGACTTGTTTGAATGCTTCCTGTCAGATGATTGCTCTTCCTCTTTTGTCCACACTGGGGAGTCTTGGGATTATTTCATGGTGCATAATGTTACTTCACAAAAGAGACAAAAAGGTTTAAGTTACACAGTTTTGCCTGAATCATTTCAGGACTGGTTTTCATAGAATTCACAATGAATATTTGTAGAAAAAAACAAAGGAAAAACCCAAGCCACTTTTTAAAAAATTTATTATTTTTTATTAGCACATTATAGTTTTACATAATGATGGGATTAGTTGTCACATATTCCTAGATGCACACCAGTCATCAATACAATCTGTTCAATATCCCTCCTGTACCCCTTTACCTCCATCTTCCCATTCCCTGATCCCTTGCCTTTCTTCTGGGTCCTATATTTTTTTCTAAAAAACCCAAGTGTGGTGACATAATTCTTATACCTATGAAGAACATTTTCTATATATATGACTGTAGTATATACAGTGACATATACTATAAATGCTCCCGAGCTACTTTTAATAATTTTGTATAGATTTCCTTTATTGTGTAAAATAAGAATGGATTTCAAGATGCATAGCAATGAAATTTTAACTTATAGTATCATATTGAGTAAAGACATGACATAATTTCCATCATCCAAGAGATAGTTTGCAAATATATTGTGTTCAGGTGTGAAATGATTTTATTTTTCATGTAGAGCACTATTATAATTAAGTTTATAAGATTTTAGGTTTGATTCCTGGGCTCATTTAAAATTACTGCTTCGTTTGCAAAAAGTAAAATTTACTAATTCATTTGTATTTTAGGGACATTAAACCTTGAAAAATGTGTTTGCTTTTTATTAATAGTATTAAATGTCATGATTTGTTGCTTCTGAATACTTACAGTACATATATGTAATATTTTATGTTGCTCATTAGTAAAAAGAAATCTCACTTTTTTCTATTTTTAGTTAAAATATTTGAATCTATATAAACAATATAGCTAAATGATAGTGACTGAATAAATTCATATATTTATCCTCCAAGAGACATATCTCTCCTATTCATAAAATCTAGTCATTTTCAAAGATGCTCTTTTCTAACATACTTTCAAGGTTAATTTAGACATGGTCCTTATTTCTTTTGCTTTTGTTACCTTCAAAGAAGTCCGTAATTTTGATATGTGTTTTTCTTTTTAAGGTTGCATTCTGGACACTTGCATTTGTCCTTTCTCATCCCGACATCCACAGGACCATTATGGAAGGCATATCTACTGTGTTTGGCACAGCAGGTACTAAACCTGAGCTCATTTTCATACTTGAGGACACATTCTAATAAGCCATATTTATCACACATTTTTGGTGCATAGTTTGGATCTTGAAAGTCCCCCACAAAGGCCCATGTTTTAAAAGCTTGATCCGCAGGGTGACACTGTTTGGAGGTGGTAGAACCTTTAGGATGTGGAGCTTTTGTGGCAGGTCCATAAGTCACCATGGGGTTGTGGGACCCCAGTCTCTTCCTTTTGCTTTTTTGCATCCTGGGTGTGAGATGAGCAATTTTCTCTGATATGTGTTCCCTACTATTGCCATCCTGCATGATCACCTGAGGCCCAAAGCAGTGGCTTCACTCAATCTTGGATTGAGGCTTGAAGACAGTGAACCGAAATAAGCCTTTTATCTGTATAAGTTAACTATTTGGTTGTTTTACTGTATGGACAGAAAACGGAATAACACAATTGCAAAGTAAATATATTTCTATAATTTTATAGAAATTCAACATAATTTGTTGTGCATTTCAAGATATAAATTGATCAGGTAGAATCCTTTAATTACAATCAAGCACTTTAGAGAACATCTATTCCAGCTCCATTTTTTTCCCAAAGGTTGAAATAAGTTCTAGAGAGATTATTATTTGCCTAATTTTCTTTTAAAAATTTTTTCATCTGTGCATTCACATTTTATAATGGGATTAATTATGCCATATATATACATATATAACAAAATTTGATCAGTTTCATTCCTCTTTCCCTTCCCTTCCATTATTATTTTTTCTTTTTTAATGCTTCTATCAGTACCTTATAATTAGTTATTTAATTTCAGATACGCATGGAATTTAATTTTCTCCAATTCGGTCTACAGTGATTCCTCTTTCCTTCCCCCATTCCTCTTTCTTTAGTCTACTAGTCTTCCATTTATTTATTTATTTATTTATTCATTCATTCATTCATTCATTCATACCAGAAATTGAACCCAGGGTGCTTAACCACTGAGCCACATCCCCAGACCTTTTCTGTTTCTTATTTTGAGACAGGGTCTCTCTAAGTTGCTTAGCTGTTCAGGGTCTAATTGAGGGCCTTGTTAAGTTGCTGAGACTGGCCTCAAATTTGCAATTCCCCATGCCTCAGCTTCCTGAGCCTCTGCGATAACAGGAATGTGCCACCACATCCCACTCTTCTATTTATTTATTATTTTTTTATTTGGTACTTTATAGATATACCCAAAGGTGAAATTCATTGTGCCACATTTATATATGTACAAAGTTAATTTGTCAAATTAATTCTACATTTCCTCCACTTTCGAGTCCCTTCTACCTCCCCCTTGGTTTCCTTCCTCTCCTCCATTGATCTTCCCTCTATTATTCTGAGATCATCCCCTGCCCACTTTTTCCACTTAATTTGCGCTGACTTCCACATAAGAGAACATATTCAAACCTTGACTTTGTGAGTCTGGCTGATTTTACTTAGCATGAACTCCAGTTCCATTCATTTACTAGCAAATGTCATAATTTCATTCTTCTTTATGAGTGAGTAAAACTCCATTGTGTATATATACCTTTTCTTAATCCATTCATCCCTTGCTTGGTACCTGGGCTGGTTCTATAACTTGCCTATATTGAGTTGTGCTACCCTGATCATTGATGCAGCTGTGTCACTATAGTATGCTGATTGTAGTTCTGTTGGATGAGTACCGAGGAGTGGAATAGCTGAGTCAATATGGTGGTTCTGTTCCTCATTTTCTAAGGAATGTCCATTCTGCTTTCCAGAGTGGTTGTACTCATTTGCAGGCCCACCAGCAATGTATGAGTGTACTTCCCCCCCCATTCTAGCTAGTATTTATTAATGTTTGCATTCTTGATAATTGCCATTCTGACTAGAGTGAAATGAAATGTCAGTGTAATTTTGATGAATTTCCCTTATTGCCAAGGGGGTTGAACACTTTTTCATCTTTATGTGGACCATTTGTGTTTCTTTCTTTGAGAAGTATCTGTTTAGTTCTTTTGTCCATTTGTTAATTAGGTCATTAATTTTTTTAGTATTAATTGTTTGAGTTCTTTATATATTATAAATATTAGTCATCAGGTGAAGGAGTGGCTGGCAAAATTTCTCTCTCCTATTCTGTAGGTTCTCTCTTCACCACACTCTTAATCATTTCTTTTGCTCTGCAGAAGCTTTTTTAGCTTGATGCCATCCCATTTAATGATTCTTGGTTTTATTTCTTGCACTTTGGGGGTCTTGTTAAGGAAGTTGGTGCCTGTACCAATATGTTGGATTGTTGACCCTAAGTTTTCTTCTGTAAGTTGCAGTTTTTCTGGTCTAATTCCTAAGTCTTCAATACACTTTGAGTTTTGTTCAGGGTGAAATATAGGGCTCTAGTCTCATTTATTTATGTACACTTATTTTTCCAGCATCATTTGTTAAAAGGCTATCTTTTCTCCAACAAATATTTTTTGCAACTTTGTCAAGTACCAGATAACTGTAACTATGTGGATTTTCTCTGTGTCTTCTATTCTGTTTCATTAGTATTCATGTCTATTTTGAGGCCAATACCTTGTTATTTTTGTTACTATAAATCTGTGGTTTAATTTGAGATTAGATATTATTATGCCTCCCATATAACTCTTCTTGCTCAGGATTGCTTTGGCTGCTCTGGATCTTTAATTCTTCCAAATGAATTTTAGGAGTGTTTCCTTTGAGTTCTATGAAGAATTTCATTGATATGTTGATAGGAATTATGTTGAATTTCTATAATTCTTATGGTAATATGGCCATTTTGATAATATTAATTCTGCCTATCCAAGAACATGGGAGGTCTTTCCATCTTCTAAGGCCTTCTTCAATTTCTTTCTTCAGTGTTTTATGGTTTCCATTTTAGAGACATTTCATCTCATTGGTTAGATTTATTCTCAAGTTTTGTTTTTTTTTCTTTAAGGTTATTGTATTTGTAATAGTTTTCCTTATTTCTTTTCTTTTTTTTTTAAGAGAGAGGGACAGTGAGAGAGAGAGAAACAATTTTTTTATTTAGTTTTTCATGTGGTCTTCGTCGCTCTGAGACTTCATTGTGTATGTGGTGCTGGGGTTCAAACTCACATGTCGGGCAAGCTCTGTAACCACGGAGCCACCACTCTAGCCCCCTTATTTCTTTCTCAACAGATTCACTATTGGAGTATAGGAAGATTGTTTATGAATGTTGATCTTGTATCTTGATATTTTGCTGAATTCTGGTGGAGTTTTTTGGATCTTCCAGATAAATGATTATATCATCACCAAAGATAATTTGACATTTTCTTTTCCTATTTGTATCTCTTTAATTTCATTCTCTTGCTTGATTGTTCTGCTTAAACTTTCAAGAACTATATTGAATAGGAGTGGTGAAAATACGCATCTTTGTTTTGTTCCTGATTTTCGTTTTTTCCCTTCATTATGATGTTGGCTTTGGGTTTGTCATCTATATCCTTTATAATGTTGAGGTCAGTTTTTTCTGTCTCTCGTTTCTCCAGCATTGTTAACATGAATGGGTTCTATATTTTTTCAGAAGCCTTTTCATGCACTTATTGATATGACATGATTCTTGCTCCTAATTCCACATATGTGGTGGATTATATTTATTGATCTGAGTATGTTGAATCAACCTTTCATCCTTGAGATGAAAACCACTTGATCATAGTGTTCTATCTTTTTAATGTGTTTTTGAAGGCTGTTTGCAATATTTTATTAAGGATTGTTGCATCTATGTTCATCAGGAATATTGGTCTGTAGAGTTTTTCCCTTAACATGTCTTTGTTTAGTTTTGGTATCAGAGTTATACTGGCTTCAGAGAATTTGGGAATCTTCCATCCCTTTCTATTTCATAGAATAGTTGAGGGAGACTGATATGTATTCTTTTTTTTTTTTAAAGGGGACAGTGTGAGAGAGAGACAGAGGGAATCAATTTTTTAAATTTAGTTTTTCACGTGGCTTTCGTTGCTCTGAGACTTCGTTGTGTACGTGGTGCTGGGGTTCGAACTAGCGTACTTGCGCATGCCAGGCAAGTGCCATAACTGCTGAGCCACTGCTCCAGCCCCCCTGATAGGTGTTCTTTAATGGTCTGGTAGAACTTGACTGAGAAACCAGCTGGTCTTGGGCTTTTCTTTCTTGGAAGGCTTTTAATTGCTTCGCCAATTTCATTGCTTAATATTAGCCTGTTTAGTTTTCTGTGTCTTTCTGGTTCAATTTAGGCAGTGCATATGGTTCAAATTTGTTAATGTCTTCTAGATTTTTCCATTTTATTAAAATATGAATTTTCAAAATAGTTTCTAATGGTCCCCTGGATTAAAGTGTCTGTAGTTGTGTCTCCTTTTTCATTTTTAATTTTATTGATTTGGGTCTTCTCTTCTGGTTAATTTGGCTAAGGATTTATCAATCTTGTTTATGTTTTGAAAGAATCAACTCTTTGTTGAATTAATCTTTATATTCTTTAAATTTCAATTTCATTAATTTTGACTTTGATCTTAATTATTTCCTGTCTTCTGTGGATTTTTAAATTAATTTGTTCTTTTTCTAGTGCATTAAGATGTAACATTAGAGTATTTATTTGTTTTTCTTTCTTTTTTATATAGGTATTCAATGCTACAAATTTTCCTCTTAGTACTGCCATCATACTGTCCCAGAGAATTAGATATATTGTATCTCGGTTCTCATTTGTTTCTAAGAATTTCTTGATTTCTTCTCTCATTTCTTCTATGATCCATCCATTCCACATTTTAAAGAATATTGTTTGATCTTCATGTATATATGTGGTTTCTATAATTTTTCTAATTTCTAATTTCATTCCATTATGATCTTATAAGATGCATGGGGGTTATATCAATTTTTTTTTGTATTTGCCAAGACTTACATTGTGATCTAGAATATGGTCTATTTTGGAAAATTTTTTTATGCGCTCCTAATTAGAAAGTAAATTCAGCTATTTTTAGGTGAAGTATTTTATAGATGTCTGTTATGTCCATTTGATTTATAATATTATTTAGGTTGGAAATATTCTTATTGATTTTATGTCTGGATGATCTGTGTATTGGTGAAAGGAGTGTGTTGAAACCACCTAATATTATTATTTTGGGGTCTATCTGGATTTAATGTCAAGAAGACTTTTTAAAGAATGTAATTAGGTACACCAACATTTGGGGCATAAATATTTACTATCATGATATCTTCTTGGACTGTTTCTTTAACAGCTTGTAGTGATCTTATTTTATCCATTCTGATTAATTTTTGCTTGAAATCTGCTTTGTCATACATGAGACTAAATACTACTGCTTGTTTTTAGACATCATTTGCATGGATTATTTTTTTCTATCCTTTTACTTTCAGTTTGTGGGAGTCTTTGCCTATAAGATAAGTCTTTGTAGACAGCGTATAGTTGGATCTTGTTTTATGATCAATTCTGCCAACCTATATCATTTAATAGGGATATTGAGAACATTTATACTCATTGTTATTATGGGTAGATGTTTCTTATTTTTTGACATTTTGGTTTGTTTGTTAAGTATTCTTTCATTTTCTTTATTTAAAGAGAGAGAGGGACAGTAAGAGAGAGAGAGAAAAAATCAGTTTTATTTAGTTTTTCATGTAGCGTTCATCGCTCTGACACTTTGTTGCATATGGGGTGCTGCAATTTGAACCTACGTCCTTGCACATCCCAGGCAAGTGCTAGAATTGCTTTGCCATCACTCCAGCCCTAGTTTAATTCTTTCTCAATTTTCATTTAATTAGTTGCTTTTCCAGAGATTTTCCTCCATTTGGGAGCTTTGGGATCTTTTTTTAAAGTTCTTTATGTAGCATATCTTAATGTTTGTAGTGCTGGCTTTGTGGTCGTGAACTCTTATATGCTTATCATGGAAAAATTTTATTTCCTTTTTGATTGTAAAAGATAGCTTTACTGGATATAGCAATTTTAATTGACAGTTGTTTACTTTTAGGGCTTTCAATATTTTCTTTGTCTCTTCTCATTAATTTTAGGGTCTGATTTGAGATATCAGAAGTGAGCTTGCCAGTTTACTTCTAAATGTGATTTGACATTTTTTCTCTTGTGACTTTTAAAATTCTTTCTTCATTTTCTATATTATGCACTTTGATTATAATGTGTATTGAAGTTTCTTTTTCGGATTTTGTCTGTTTGGGGTACTATATGCTTCTATATGTGAATGTTCATCTCATTTTTGAGGTTAGGAAAATTTTCTGCTATTAAAAATTGAGAAGGTTTTCAATGCTTGTAGTATATATTTCATGCTCTTTTCTGTCCCTCTGACTCTCAAATTTGGTGTCTTGATGTTCCAGAGTTCTTGCATATTCTGGTCATGATACTTACCCCCATACCTTTTATTGCATACTGAGTATTCAAGTTCATTTACCTTATCTTCAAGACCTGAAGTTCTGACTTTGAGGCCTCAAGTTATATTTTCTATGGAATCTAATTTCAAGTGAACTTTTAATTTGGTTTATTATGTCTGTCTTTTCCAGGAGTTTTGATTGGTTTATTTTCAGTATATTTATTTCTTTATTGAAATTGGCTTTCACCTCCTGTATTTTTGCTGTCTTAATTTGTTCTTTAAATCTTTTTTTAGCTTACTGAACATTTTAATAATCCACTTTTATGGTCTTTTTTCTGGAATTTCATATACTTCACATCTGTGGGTTCATTTATTGGGATTGTAAACTTTAGGGAGAGACTTACTTGTCTGCTTCCTCCTATTTTCAGAGATCTTGGACTTGTACGTCTATTGACATGGATTTCCCTTCCTCTTTTATGCATGTTTCCTTTGGTGTGTAGTTACTGGTTTTGTTCTAGGGACTTCTCTCTGTTTTAGCTTTATGAATGGGTGTCCAGGATTGGGACCTGAGGACCCCCTCTAGCTGTTCCTAATTGAATCTTTTCATTGGTGTGGGGATTTTTGTCTCCTCTATTCAATGTGCTTTGGGGTATTGTTGGAGCTCGAATGGGACCAGTTCAGGGGTGAGGCTTGCTGTTACTTGCCTGGATTTTGACTGTAGCTCAGCAATAGAATCTTTACCCTGTGAACTTATAGTGTCCCAGTCACTTCCTAGCCCCTTTTAGCAAAGAGAGAGAAATAGCAATAACCATGTACAGCCCTAAAATAAATGTCCAGTGCCTGCTATGACATCTATAACACGGATTATTACTTGGAGAGGGGAGGTCAGCATTTAATATCTGTATCAACAATAAATAGCCATGAACTAGATCAGACATTAAACAGAAGGTTTCAACTACATTGTCTGTGTTAATACACTAAATGGTTCCATCAATGAACGTGTGGTAGCAGCTCAGGAGCATGCTGGAGTAAGAGCTTCCCCCTTCTTCCACTCTTTGTTCCATCTGGGCCCCCGGACTCTTGGATGATTCTTCGCACATTCAAGTTGGGTCTTCCCAACTCAGATTGCTAAACCACATGCTAATGCTCTCTGAAAACAGCCTTAGAGGCACACCCAGATATGTGCCTTACCAATTTTCTTGGCATCTCAATCCAGTCAAGTCAACACCCAAGATTAACCATCACAGTCTTTTACCAGCTTTAGGGCTGAGCATGTTTTGAAGGACTTAGGAATCATGTCTGAAATATGATCATCTGTCTCAGTTTCAGTGATAAGATAAAAGCTTATTTTCAGTGGGTACCATACTCCAATTTGCAAAATTATCTTCTGTCAGAAAAATATAATGTTCTATTTTTCTTTGGAATAAAGTCAAGTAACTAACACAGACCCCGATGACTAAGCAAATTAGGATGAATAAAGTATGACAAGTGATACTGTCAAATGGTTTCACTTGAGATCTAATTGTTATTTATTTTCAGGACATATCTACACTGTGTTTTATGAATGCAATCTCTTTCTGTCTGTACTCTCTTCGTGATTGTAAAGCACACACCACATCTACTGAATTTCTTTCTTTTTTTTCTTTAAGAGAGAAGGACAATAAAAGATGTAATGCTTTACAATTTAATACTACTTTTAGAGTTATAACGGGAAGGGGAAGGGAGGGATAAGGGAGGGTAATTGGGGGGGGGTACTCCTGGGGACAGTTGCAATGTCCAGAATATATACACATCTTATACACATTTTATATTAT
>PVKS010023763.1:0-31942 GCA_004027875.1 Aplodontia rufa | reverse complement strand
CTCCCACAATCCACTCCTCCAGTGTCTGTCCACACCGCGTCCCTCCGTCCATCGTTCACGTCCATCACCCACTCTACACGAACCCTCCCACCCACCACCCTCCTGCCCACCTACCCACCGAGTCACTGCACTCAGCACCCACTGTGCCCAGCACGGTTCCAGGCCCGCAGCCTGGTGGCTGGTGCACAGTGCTACCCACCCTTTGGGGCCTCGGTGCCAGGCCAGGGTTCAGCAGCCTCCCCCGCGCAGGCACCTCGAGAGCCTCCAGCCGGCTCTGCCTCCACCCCGAGCTCCTCCCGCCCTGCGGGGGAGCACGCACGTGACGGAAGGGGCCAATGCACGCAGCAGAAGTGACGTGGCCAGCACTTCCGTTCTGGCGTTCACCGACGTCACCAGTGGAAGAAGGAGGAAGCCTGGTTCCTGGGACACGGGACGCTGGGTTGGCTGACCTAACGCTGCAGGCTGGTCCCCTGTCATCGCTTCACCTTCCACCCCCGTGGTCCCATTGGTCCCTCCTCCAGCTCCTGCCAATCACCCAAGCCTGTGCCTATGTCCTCCTGGTGGGTTCAGCCAGGCCACGTGGCTGACGGAGGTGGCTGCAGACTTTTGATGGTTTCCTAGGACCCCAGCCTCAAGGGCCCCCAAGACTGAGACCTGGGGCACAACTGGGGGACTGCGCTTGTGGCATGTGCTACCCGCATCAAAAAAGGTCTTCATTACTTCTTTCTTTTATTTTACTCATATTTTAATGTCCTGCCATTGAAGCCGGCCTCTTTCGTTGAGGTCCCCAATTCAGGGGCTCACTTCTACAGTTTTAAAGACCCCGATGATGCCCTGGCCACCAGTCTTGCCCAGGCCTCTGGGCATCCACTAGGTACAATGGACCAGTGCAGCCCTGTAGCCCCACACCAGCTCCTGTCCCTGTGCCCCACCCTGGTGATGGCCCACTCCCAAAAGCTGGAATCAAGCCTCCCTGCCTCCTCTTCCCAGCCAACCCCCAGACCGCACACCGCATGCTACCAACTTCCTTCTTGCTTCTCCAGGACACCTGTGCTCACTGACATACCGCGTTCTCACAGCTTCTGCAGTGGCCCCTGCGATGATCTCTGTGCAGATCTGGAAGGATGACATCTCCGTGTGAGTTTGAGCCTTGCCCTCTCCTCCAGATCTCTCCGTGGTTCCCCAGTGCTCTCAAGAGAAAGCTCACGCTCTTTGTTTTTCAAAATTCTTCCTCCTCTGCCTACTCCGCTCTTCTTGCCCCAGCCCTGCTCCTCCTGAACCACCTGACACCTACTCATCTGTTCTTAGCGAGCGTCCCTCGAGGGAGTGCCCCCTGACCTGCCCCATGCTGAGAGCGGAGTCACCCCAGGATGCCAGAGCTGCCCTGGCCCAGGCCTGACCACCTGTGCTGTAAGTGGCTGCGTATGGACCTTAGCGTTCTGAGGGAGGGCTGGCTCTGTCCTGCTTAGCGCTGTCCCCAGCTTCTCACACAGCCCTGGCACCCAGTAGGAGCGCGCTCTGTAACAGGAAGAAGAGATGTGGCTGTTGCTGCGATGGCCACCCATGTTCTGGCATCTGCAGACAGCACCCTTACGCCACCCCTGCATCTCAGACTGGGCGGAGGGCAGGCTGGAAGGGACAGGGAGAGGCGCTTCAGGAAGCCAGCCTCAGCTGGGGACCGACACCCCAGCGCCCTCCTGGCTTGGGAGGACAACTCAAGTGCATGCCCCCGGCTGTCTCCCCTGCCTCCCCAGGCCCGGCAGTCACAGGAAGAGCACTGGCTCTCCCCCCACAAGCTCCTGTCCCCACATGCTGGCTCCCAGGAGCCCAGCCCAGAGGCTGCGGTGGGAGGCGCTGCCTGACTCCATTGCCAGCACATCCAGGGACTTTGCTGCTCCTGTCACCTGTCAGGGCCGGCCTGTGGCATTTACAGTTGTGCATTAATTGCAGGGTTTTTTTTTCTTTCAAGAAACAAGATGCTCTCCTGCGTTGTGTGTGAGTGTGTGTGTGTGCGTGAGTGTGTGTGGGGGTGTGTGTGTGTGTGTTTAATGACGTTCTCATTTTGAGATGGGGCCAGAAAGCTTTTTGAAGAAAGCCCGCCCAGCGCCTGGAACATACAGAAAATTCTGCCGGCTTAATAGCACTCCCACCCGGCCATCCATCACAGGCACCGCGCGGTGGAAACAGCACGTTGATTGGATCTATTTCTAATCGACAGCCTAAGATGCTGTTTGAGATGTGCTGGACGGGGAGCTGTGTGGAAGTGGCCATGTCTCACTTCTCAAGGGCACAGAGCCTGCGGGAGAAGAATCCTGGCAGAGTTCGTGAGCAGTGGCTGAGCCCTCACCGTATGCACTGTCCTGAGCTGGGTGCTGGGACGCTCTCAGGGGGCCACGGCCACAGTCATGATGGGGACACTCAAGGAGCTCTGGGTCCCAGGGAGCTGCCTGACTGGGCCTGGGGATCAGAGGGGCTTCCTGAGAGGCAGGGAAGGCTGAGAGTGGAAGGCTGAGCAGGAGCCACATCACATAAGAAATGACAAGAGCATTCCAGAGAGGGGACAGCATGTGCACAGCCTGTGGGCAGTGAGGGTGATGTGGGGTGGGTGAGTGAGGAGGGACGAGGTTGAAGATGATACAGGAAGGGCTTTCAGCTCTGCCATGGAGAGCCGGGAGTCACAGAAGGATTTAGAGGAGGGATGAGTGTTACTAAAAAGTCATTTGGGGCCATGCATGGTGGCTGGTGCCTGTATCCCCACTACTCAGGAGAGCGAAGCAGGGAGGTCACAAGCTCAAGGGCCTGAATAAAGCTAGAAAGGGCTGGGAATGCAGGTTGACGGTGGAGCCGGTACTGCACACTCTTGGTACCACAAGGATGTCACTCTGGGACAGAATCATCAAACAGCCCCAACACTTCCACTCCTAGGGATAGAGCCAAGCTAACTGTGGTTCAGATGCGGGGACTCAGGAGAGATCCCCATCCATTCCAGCAGGGATCCGGATACACTGACACCCATGTTCCCCGCGGTGTTATTCACACAGTCAGCCTTAAGAAGCGCAGCTCAGCACTGCTCCCTGAGCCTGCAGGATCCCACCTAGAGGTGCCAGATTCAGAGAGAAAGGGGAAGGTGGTTAGCGCCCAAATGCGGGTGCTTTCAGGGTTCGCGTGTCTGTCGGGACGAAATGTTCACAGTGAGTGGAGGAAAGGCCACGGAACCGTGCGCTTAAAATGGTTAAAATGCTGAAGTTCGTGTCATTTTAGCCCTTTTAAAAACAGCTATAATTTGAAAAAAGAAAAAAGAAATTCTGGCTGCTGTGTGAGATCCAGGATGGAGCCATGTAAAAGCGGTAGGGGGTGACACCTCAGTGGGACAGGCTCTGAAGAGAGGAGGGTGGGGAGGGGATGGGGCGGTGCCATGGTGGGGGCGTTTGGTGGCAGGATGGGACAGGGTCACGGTGTGGGCGTGGCATGGGATAGGGTGGTGTAAGCGTGGTGTGGTGAAATGGAGTCCTATAATGGTGTGGGCCTGGCATGGTGGGATGGGGTGGTGTCACCGGGGCATGGAGTGGAGGGATGGGACCGTGTCATGGTGTGGGCCTGGCATGGCAGCATGGGCAGTGTCATGGTGTGGGCGTGGTGTAGTGGGTTAGGGTGGTGTCATGGGGGCGTGGAGTGGCAGGATGGGCGGTGTCGTGATGTGGGCGTGGCATGGAGGGATGGGGCGGTGTCGTGGGGGCGTGGCATGGAAGGATGGGCGGTGTCACGGTGTGGGCGTGGCAGGATGGGCGGTGTCGTGGTGTGGGCGTGGCGGGATGGGCGATGTCGTGGTGTGGGCGTGGCAGGGTGGGCGGTGTCCTGGTGTGGGCGTGGCGGGGTGGGCGGTGTCGTGGTGTGGGCGTGGCGTGGCGTGGCGGGATAGGGCCCTGCCGTGGCGGGTGTGGCAGGGTTGGGTGGGGCTCGCGGGGAGCTGGGAAGAGGTGAGCGGAATCGAGGTAAAGGATGGATCAGGCATCTGGGTTCGTGCACCCGTTTTCCAAATTCCCAGGTACCCCAGTTCATCGCATGGCTCGACCTCTGAACCCCTCCCTTTCCGGCCAGGCCCCAGGAGTTCCCTGGCAGGGAGTCCCGAATGGGAATTAATGTCACTTCCTCGGTGTAAAGACTGAGGCTACGCTGGATAGGAAACACTCCATCTCGCCGCGACTCCTCCACGTGCGTTCGCTTACAAGGTGCAGATGTAATACCTGCTTTTAAATTCAATTAAGCCAGGCTCAGTTCTGCTTCTGGAATACATTACCCAGCCGGAGACAGCAGGGAAAGGGAAGGAAAATGCACACGCAGAACAACACAGGCCTATTTAGAGATTTCCCTCTAAATGGATTTTAATTCTCTCCATTTATCAGAGGCCAGAGGAGCTGCTGACAACTGGTGTTTGTTTAGCGTCTGCAAACCCAGTTTCAGCCACAGGGAGGGGCCAGGCAGGGCTGGGCTCCCCATCTGACATTTGCTTCCAGCATCAGGAGGTCTGGGGTCACCAGAGCTGGGTTCCGATCCCAGCCTTGCCACTTGGTGGCTGTGTGACGTGGGCCAAGTGCAGCACCCTCTCTGGCCTCAGTCTATTCATCTGTGGAGTGGACACAAGGGTTGGGTTTAGCACAGAAAACTCTGGTGAGCAGCAGTCTGGATTGCCCAAGAGGCAGTAAGCCTTAGCACACGACTTCATGGCTCTCGGAGAACGTTCTGTCAGCGCGGGGAACGTGACCACGATGATGCGAGGGGACCTGTACCAGGTGGGGAGAGAAAAAGGAAGTGCCAGACTTGGGCCTGGCTCTCAAAGGTTGGAGGCTTTGGGTGGGCAGGGAAGGAGGTCCTGGTGGGCCAACTGGCTTAAGCAAAGGAGTGGAGATGGGACCAGAACAGGAATGTGTGGGGACAAAGCACTGAGCAGGTGGCCAGGCCTGGCAGGTCAGGGGGATCCTGGATGATGGGCAGGGTTAAATTGGTTCTCAGAAGTCCACCCCCTCCATAAGACACCTCCAACCCATGTCCTTTGTCACCAGAGAGAGCTGACAGATTCAGTGCCAGGACACCAAAGCAGATAGTGGTGTAGCATGCACCCTCTGGGAAGCCCCATCCGCCCTTGAACTTCACAGGCAGGAAGGAAGCTCCCCCTGCACTCCTCATGATACCCCCTGGCCCCTAGGCTCCCTGCAGCACCTGCCTCAGTCTCTCTTTCACAGGTGGGGGAACCAGGGCTTGGGGGGAGAGGGCCTTTCTGAGCCCACACAGCCGTGAGCCGTCCTGACTCTGGATAAGCGCCAGGCAGGCCTCAATGTTGCCATCTGTGTAGGGGAGGGAGAAGCAGAGGTCTCCTGTGTCCAAAAGCCCATCTGGAGGGTCCAGCCAGAGGGCTCTGGGACCCCACGAGGGATTCATCTTCATTAGGGCCTGCAGGGTAATAAGGGGGACTTTCAGACCACAACTGGAAAGGGTTCTAGGGCAGGGGGGTCCTGGCCTGTGATGTCCCTCAGCCTCAGCAGCCTAGCTGGCTTCAGGGAGCCTCACAGGAGGCCCAGGTGACCTCCCGGCGAGGGCATCGGGTGGGCCAGCACAGGCCCCAAGGTGAGAAGCCGAAAGGGGAGCAGGGAGGGGTGTGCTGTGCTCCTGCTCCGCTGGCTGGCGCTGGCGCTGGCGCTGGCGGCTGCCTGGGCTTTGTCTACAGAGGATCCCTCCAGAACACATTGCTCAGGGAGCGCGGAGGAGAGCCAGGAGAGACAGGCAGGAAGTGGAAATAGGGGAGGTCCGAGCACAGGAAGAGAAGGGAGGGGAACTGAGTTTCATAGCAGAAAAGCCGGGAGGAGCAGTGGAGAGAGCCAGGGCAGAGAGGGAAAGGCAGGGGGCGGGAAGAGGGAGCCCGAGCCGTCCCACGCCAACATGTCCTTAATTGTAATTACACGGGAACATTTAGTTTGTAGATGCAGCGGAACTGGAGAGCCCTGTGCCTTGCCATATCTGATGGCTGTTAGTCAATCACTCTTCAGAAGGGGCCCCGCTGCGGCTGGGGGGTGGCGATGCCCTGGGGACAGCCTCGGGGCACTTCTAGGGAGAAGAGAACGTGGGCAGAAGTCTGAGGTGGTAGATTCCAGGAGTCTAAGGTACAAGGCTGAGTTGGGGGACACAGTGCACCCCTGAGAGGTCACACTCTCTGTAAGTGGCCTTGGGTAGCCACTGGCTCAGAGGTGAGAACCCAGGCAGGCAGAGCAGACAGGAAGGGCAAAGGTCCTTCAGGTGGGGTGATTGGCTTGGGCACGGTGAGAAGGAACTCCGAGGGGGCTGAGTGTGACTTGCTGGGACTGGGCCCGGTGAGCTGGGCAGTGGGCAGAGGCCAGACCACAGCCAACCTCTTAAGCCGCAGTGAGGAGATTGACTGTTTCCGGAGGCAATAGGGAGCCATGGAGGGTTCACAGCAGACAGGCAGAGTTCAGTTACCATTATGAAAAGCTACCCCTGCCTCAGGGGGCAGATTCAGGGGTCGAACATAAGATCCTTTACTTACTGAAAAAGAATAAGCCCTCTAGTCCAGAGGGGTGCAAGATACAGTCACACCAGCCATCCAGGAGGGTGTGGAAGGGCCTCAGCTTCAGGCAGAAGGGAGGGTTCCCAGCCAGGAGGTCACTAATCACACTGGGGCCACTTGTTCCCGTGGCTCTGAGACAGTGGGGGCTCTGTCACGAATGTGTGCCTGCTCCCAGGTCACCCAGGCCCAGAACGGGAGGCTTAGTCAGCGCCACACAGCCTGGAGTGAGCGTGGGGTGGGAGAGGTTGCCCCTGCCAGGGGGTCCCCACTGCAGGGCAAGAACCCCCAATCCCATCCGTCTGCAATAATATCTGCCAGCCCCAAACTACACCTCTGCCTCCTCACTTCTCCTCCCTTCAGCCACCAACTTGGATCTGGCTCGTGCCCGGTCCAGGGCTCCCACCCTGCCTCCTGCAATTGTCCTGCCCATAGCCACCAGAGGGCGCTTGTGAGTCCCGGAGCCAGGTCCCCCCTCGGCCCACAGCCCTTCAGGGCTCCCACCTTCCTCAGCACCGCGTGCGCCTGCGCCGTCCCCTCCCTGCCTCCCTCCCTCCTCCCCATCACTCTGCTCCCGCCCAGTGCAGCAGGCTTGGTCCTGCTCAGGGCCTTTGCACGGGTTGTGCCCTGTCTGGAACCTCGCCCACACCTCCCAGCTGCCTTTTCTGCCTAAGCAGCACCTCCTCGGGCGAGCCGTCGTCCACTGTGGCTCCAGCTCCCTCCCTGCCGCCTCCTGCTCTCCTTTTCTGTGTGGCGCCATGGTCCTGAAATAACTCGCTGGTTCCATCCTTCATCTTCATGGCCCAGCGGATCTTAGGGTGCAGAAGGCTGTCAAGGTCGGCTGCGGTCAGGTGCTTCCCCAACCCCCAGACAGGGCCGCACACAGTACAGTCTGTTCTTGTCGCCTGCTGGAGTGGAACCTCAGCCAGCCCCAGGTGGACTTTATCAACAGCGGGACACTGAGGCTGAGAGATGAAGCGCAATCCTCAGGCTGCACCTGCGTGCGCCGCGGGTTCTGGGGTGAGGGGTGGTGTCTGGGCACAGTTCACTAACAGGTGTGTTGGGGCTGCGGGTGGGGGCCTCTGTCTGTGCCGCCCTGGGGACACTGCATAGGGAGGGGCGGGTTGGGAGCGGGTCTGCTCACTTAGACTGGGAGAAGGACCCCTCATTTCCCTTCTGATTCCCAAGATCACCTTGGAGATGCCCAGGCGAGGGACCTGTGTGCAGGGCACCCCGCAGAGCAGAGGGGCCGCTTCTAAAGGCCCCGCAGATATTGCAGATCCCCCACCCCACGCTCTCCCTTCCCTGCCTGCTCCTGTCCTCCTCTTCCCTCCTCCCGCAAGACCCTCCCTGCAGACCCCTGCAATCCCCTCCCGGTCCCCAGGAGCTGGCGCCCGGCTCCCGACCCCCGAGCCTGCAGCCAATGGCCACGCTGCCTGATGAGGTAATGCGCTCCCTCCGCGTTCCCATTGGCCGGCCTGGAGCGGTCCTCGGCTCGCCCACCGGCTGGTGGGGACGTGCTGCAGGCTCGGGGCCAGAGTCCTCCCAGAGCCGGCTGACCTGGCACAGACCCGAGGTGGCACCTGCGTCCCCACCCCCCTTACCGCGGGACCCCCACCTGCCTATGCCACTCTCCGGGCCCAGGTCCTATAAGAAGAGGACAGGACGTAGCCTCCTCCAGCCTCCCAGGGACGCCCCAGGGTGAGCAGGGACAGACCCTGTCCCCCCCCGCCGCAATCAGACACCTGAGTCGGCGTTTCCAGCAATCTCACCGTTATCCAGCGCCCACCGTGTGCCAGCCCGCCACCCCCTGGGGGGCACAGCAGTGGCAAATCAGACCCGGCCCCTGCCCTCTCGGGGCTCCCGGAATCATGGGGAAGGAAACACCACGGGACAGGGTCGGTCCCCTCCCAGCTGGGGCTGCAGATAGGCGGCGGAGAGGGTGGGCAGAGGCCGCCAGGCAGGGGCCTGCTGCGCCCTGGCCACCCTGCTTGTCGCCAGGGCTGGGCATCCTGCTCCGGACCCTGCCAGAACTGGCCCTGGCTTTCTGAAATCCTCCCTTTTATTCCCCTGCCCTCCCACAGCCATGCTTATCCTTTTTTCTTTTTTTATCGAGGGCATTCTGGGGTTGTGCTGTTCGCCTGAGTTTCTTAACTTTCTCCTGGAGGTGTGATCTCCCCACCCCAAGGCGCAGGTGCAGGTGGATGACTTGGTCCCTAAGAAAGGTCCTCCTCGCTGGTATCCAGATACAGTGAGCCAGGACCTGCCTGGGGCCAGGCAGCAGCCCTGCAGTGGGAGGTGCGGTCCTGGCTTGGTTTGAATTGTGTTATTGTGTTCATCCTGGAATGTTTTGGCATTCATTTTGAATTTAAAAAATTCTGCAGCCAAATGTTGTTTAAGTTGATCACCAAGGTTTTGGTGGTTTCTTAAAATTTTCACCTAAGGTAAACCCCTTGTCTTCCCCCTGGCCTTGGATAGGGTGTCCTTTAATATTAGAAACAAATTCTCTTTCTCTCCCTCTCCCTCCCAGCTTTTTCTCTGTCTCCCTCTCTTCCTTCTCTCCCTCTTTCTCTCCCTCACTCCCTCTTTCTTTCTCTCTTCCTCTCTCCTCCCTCTCTCTCTCTCATCTTTCTCTTCCCTCTCTCTTCTCCCTCCCTCTCTCTTTTCCTCCTCCCCTCCCTCCCCTTCCCCCTCTCCCTCCCTCTCCTCCCTCTCTCTTTCCAGTGCTGGGGATGGAGCCCAGGGCCTCACACATGCCAAGCAAGCTCTGCAGCCCTGGGCTACATCCCAGCCCTGGATAGAACATTCTGCCACCTAGAAGGTCCCCTCACACCCCCTCCAGTCTGGGAAGACACTTGGTTTGCCTCTTTACAGCTGATGTAAAGCACCAGCCAAAGGGATGTGGACTTTTGAATCTGAGTCCTCTAGCTCAGCCTCACGCTTCTGAGAGTCCTGGCACTCTGGCCACTTCCTTCCTTTTGATGGTTGCATCGTACTCCAGTGGGGGGCCCCCTGTGCACACCCAGACTCCTGCAGGTGGACATTTGGTGGTTCCTGCGTCTGGCCCTCGGCAAGACAGCTGCGTTGGGCGCGTCTCTGGTGGACATATGCTGTCTTTTCTCTTGGGTAAACCCCTAGGAGCTGGTGCCGGGCCGGGTGGTAGGTGTGCGTTCTACTTTTTAAGAAACTGCCAAGTGGTTTTCGCGTTCGCACGGGCAGCCATGGAGGAGAGCGCCTGTGAGCCTGCGTTTCTGGCATCCATATTTCCTTGTCTGGATCAGCTCTATGGAGGCGGAGTGCGAGAAGCAGGATGGATAGATTCCGCCAGAGCTGCAGGAAGCATCTCCAGGAAGCTCCCGGGACCAGACCGTTCTCAACTTGAGAGCTCAGGTCCTGGTTCCCCCACCTGGCCCCACCCCAAGCTCCACCCATGCCTCAGCCTCCACTGGCACTTGGCTGCTGGCTGTAGAGGCCACAGTCTGAGCTCCCCGAGTCTGTCTGTGCCCCAGGGCTTGAACCCGGGGTGCAGGGGTGCTTATTATGAGCCACATCCCCATCCCTTCTATTTATTGTGTTGAGACAGGGCCTCGCCCAGTCTCTGAGTCTGGCCTGGAGCATGCGATCCTCCTGCCTCAGCCTCCTGAGCCACTGGGATGTGCCCCTACACCCAGCAATGACCCTCATAGCAATGTGACACACAGCCAGCGGGGGCAGTCACTGCGCCCAGCTGACTCCCAGCTGAGGACCCGCATTGGACACCGGCCAGGTTGCTCGGCCCCGCCTCATCCACGCAGATGGAAAGTGCTGTTCTCTGCGCAGCCCACAGACCCCCCCGCCACCACCACCCTGCCTCACCCAGCGTCTACGAAGCTGGAACTGCTCTCCATCTGGGTGACCCTCAGGTTCCCGGATGCCCGGGCCTTCGTGGGCGTGAGCCGAGTGAACACCTCTGTCCCCACTGTGCTAGGGGCATCCAGCAGTGCAGGCCCGGCACATGCTCAGGGCCCCTAGATTCTGGAATGTTCTGAATTCTAACACACACCTGGCCCCCAGGCTCTCTGGCAAGCCCTACTGTGTGCCACAAACCACTCCATGCAGTGGTGGCCAAGCTCCTGTCCAGCGGAGGCCACAGTGGGGAGTCGCAGTGTGACCATGCCCCTAGCTGCAAAGACGGAGCCCGGCCTCCTGGGGTCAGCAGAGGGCCTGGGGTACCTCGCCAGGCGGGTGTGAAAGCCAGGATGTACCTTTGTGTCCTTCCCCTGCCAGAAACCATGCAGCCCTGCAGGCTGAGCCCGTCAGGGGACCTGACTCAGGCTGGGCTGTGGGGGGCTTCCTGGAGGAGGTGACACTCAGCAAAGACCTGAGGCCAAGAAAGGGGCAGCGAGGGAGGACGGGGTGACCAGCAGCAGACACAGCTTGTGCGCAGGCCTGAGGTGCTTCAAGGGCCCGGATGGCACCCATGCAGGGTGTTCCTGGCAGGGGAAGGACCCAGAGTCCATGGTGGCTGCCACCGGCCTGAAGAAGCAGCCCCAGCCCTTCTGAGCCAGGAAGCTGGGACTTTAGTCTCCGCAGCAGGTGGGCCACCCTTGGTCTCTGCCGGGGGATCTGCAGCCTCCCGGCCTCTTCTGTCCTAGCAGGGTAAGCAGCTTCCCCTTCATCCTCAGTGCCAGGGTGGCCCCTGGGGGTCACCTGGGCTGGGACAACTCCCCGGGCCCGGTGCCTGGCCACTGTGAGGCTGCTGGACCCCCGTGTGGAAAGGCCCTGCTCCCTGGGCTGAGCGGCTCTGCTCCTCCCTGCTTCCAGACCTGCCAAGCCTGCGCCCCTCCCTCCAGCTGGCCCCCTCAGTCCTGGTCGCCCCAGCCTGTCCCCCTGCGGCTGCCACAGGCACCTGTAAGCAGCTGTCGCAGCCCCTCCCTCTGCCCACCTCCCTCAGGGTCAAAGCCGGGTCCACCCTGCAGCCCGCCCCTGCCTCCTGCCCTCCTCCCCGCTGCAGCCACACGGCCAGGGCTGTGCCCCCAACACACCAGGCTGGGTCCTGCCCCAGGGCCTTTGCACGGCCGGGGGGGGGCATGTGTTCCAGGGAGGAGATGAGTCCCCAGTACAGCCTTGGCACACAGTAGGTGCTCCGAGAAGATCTTCCCACAGTGACAAACCTTACTGCCCCGAGCCTGAGCCAACAGCCTCGTGCTCCCGCCTGCCAGTGGGCGCGCTGGGCCGTGGGCGGTGACAGATACGAGGGGGAGGCTCCTGGTTTCGGTCGCCTCCCTCCGCCTTTAATTATTTTGTCGACAAGGCTCACAATTGAGCGAGTCAAGGTGGCATTTGAGAGGGACGATTCCCTTTAGCGTAGCTGACAGCTAATTTGTGGGAAGTTTAATTACAGGCGGCGTTAATTAACTGGCAGAGCACTGGGCGAGGGAGGCAGCCATCTGTTCCTGAGAACGTCCTCCCTCCTGGGTGGGCACAGAGAGGACAGGGCTCAGGAGGCGCCGAGGACCCATGACAGACCGCAGCCTCCGTACCTGCCAGATTCCATCCTGGTGGGGGTCTTGTGACCTCCTGCGGCCTCCTCAAGTGACCACTGGGAACGGCACAGCAGGCCCTGGGAATCTGCTCCCCGGTTGTATCACTGGGAGCAGAGGATGGAGGATGGAGGAGGTGAAGAACACACCGCCCTTGGCCCACACTGGGCAGCCATGGTAAGAGGGACTTGGACAGAGCGGGGGGGTGAGAAGGCAGGCCCTGAGCCACCTGGCAGGGGCAGGCTGGATCTCCACCCGATCCTCCCAACTGTTCTTCATAGGGCTGGGACAGAGGCAGCAAGCGGCCTCTGGGGATGGGCTTCTGGAATCTAAATCCCAGCATCGTCCCATCTGTGCAGTTGCCCTAGGGAAAATTACCTAACCTCTCTGGGCTTCAGCTTCCTCTCTAAAAAAATGGAGTTAGCTGGGTGTGGTGGCGAATGCCTGTAACCCCAACCACTCACGAGGCTGAGGCAGGAGGACCAAGAGTTTGAGGCCAGCCTCTGCAACTCAGCAAGGCCCTCAGCAATTTAGAAAGCACCTGACTCAAAATAAGAAGGGCCAGAGGTGTGTCTTCGTGGTCAAGCAGCCCTGGGTCCAATCCCTGGAGCGAGCTTAACGGTCACAGGCCCCTGTGTTCATCTTTTCGGAACCTTGGGCCCAGGCGTCTTCAGGCTGCTGGAGACGGGGGAGAGGTGTGAGCTGGAGGGGGTGTGGACGCGGCCTCACCTGTTCCTCCCGGGCATGGTTCCACCCTTGCCCAGTCTCCATCGGCCCCCCTCTGGGACGCCTTCCGCTGAGGCGAGTGTCCCTCTGGACACTGGTCACCCATGGGTCCCCACTGCAGTCCTCGTCTCCCTGTCACAGCCCTGTCACAGCCATTCTCCCCGCTGGCCGGTGAGCCCCAGGCGGGAGGGACAGCCAGTAGAGGCCGGGGGAGCTGGGACCCATACATAGGGCGCAGAGGCCAGGAGGCAGTGTCACAACAGCTCCAGGGACAGCTGGGCACCTGGAGACCGCAGGCCATTGTCCAGCAGGTCACAGCTCAGTTGGGGACAGTGACAGGGGCCTGGCTCTCACCACAGCTCAGAGCCCAGTCACCATAGGCCGTCGTAGGCTGCATGGCCGTTTCCAGCCCCTGGCCGCGGTGTCTATAGGGCTGATCCCAGGCCCACCCTGGGGCACCCCGGGCGCAGTGGCCTCTGCTCCCCTGTGGGTTTCCCCGTCCTGAGGCCTGGCGCACACTGGGGAGCCTCGTGGGTGCCGGTGTCCCCCAAACGTATTCAGCCCTCCCTTGGCGGGAGGGGAACCTTCAGGCACAGGGGAGGACGGCTGGGTGTGACCTGCATGGCCAGCGCTTGGTCCTGAGGTCCCAGGAGAGGACAAAGGGCTCAGGGGACGTCCTGGGCGTCTGGCACCACCCTGCGTCTCAAACCTGCTGGGGCCGGCTCAGGGGACGGCCCGGAGGACAATCTGCGCCCTGGACACCATGCTCCGCGGGTGACCTGAGCAGGAGAGGCTCCCTGTGGCTCTCAGAAGTGACTAAAGGCCTTGTGTCCTCGGTCCTCCTCTCCTGAATCCGCTCCTTCACCCGGCCACCCGGTGTCCTCCTGCCTCGGGGCCATTGTGCTGGCCGTTCCCTCTGCCCGCGATGCTGTTCCCCGCGGCTTCCCCACATCTCCCTGTGGCCGGATCCTTCCCATGCGCAGGCCTCTGCCACACGTTGCCTCCGCAGGGTTGCCCTCCCTGATGCCCCAACTCAGTTCACCACTCCCGTACACCCGACCCCCTTAGCAATTTTAACCAGCTCTGAGAGCGGGGAGAATCTCTCTTGGTCACAGCAGAGTCTGCAGCACAGCACAGGGCACACAGTAGGTGGTTATGAAGCATGATCAAGAGGGAGTTGAGTGAGAGTGAAGCGCAGGAGGCTGTGAGCCTGAACTGGAATCCTGGCTTGGCTTTGGTGTGCTGTGTGGCATCAGGCAATTTGCTTAACCTCTCTGTTCTTCATCTGGGAGGTGGGGCCAGCATACCTGTCCCGCAGGGCTGTGAGGAGACCTGATGCAGCAGGAAGGAAGCAGGAGCCCACCCTGGAGACCCCGAATTCTGCAGGTGAGAGCCCAACAAGGAGAAGGCAGATCATTCCCGTAGATGCTGGAGGCCTGGTCCTCGCCTGTCCCAGCTCAGGGCCCGGCCTCAGGGCACGCAGGGGAACTGCTGAACAGAACAGGCAAGGTCAGCGGGACACGCTGGCGCCTCAGGGGGCCAAGTCCCCAGCCACCTGCCGTCCTTCATCTCGGCCCCTCCTGTGCCCCGCCTCCCAGCCCCTACCTGTCCTTCAAGCTGCACCCCAGGGGCCTCCCAGCCCTGCCTGCCTGGGCCACTTCCAGTGCCCTGGGGTCACCAGCACAGGCGCAGAGTCCGCGAGGGACCCACAGTCACAGACAAGCCACAGCCCACAGCCTCAGTTTCCCCCTCTGGAAGATGGTGTGCGCAGGACTTGGCTGGGGCCGGTCAGGCAGAGCAGAGGAGAGCAGGGGCCAGTGCCCAGCAGGCCGGGTGCTGGACCGTGGAGCCCGGGCCCCCTCTAAGCCCCCATTTCCCCATTTGTCTGGGTGGGCAGGAAGGGGCCTCCACTGCACTCTTCAGGCCTCGCCAAGGCGGGGGCGCAGCTGGCAGGCAGCACTGTCAGCTGGAGTCCTTGGCAGCGCGGCCGAGGAGGCTGGTGAAGCTGGCAGAGCGGAAGCAGGGAGCTGCCTGTGCATGCATTAGGCACCCGCTGCTTGGCAGGTCCCCGGCCCCAGGCCTGACGGGACCAGTTATATTCCCTAGAAGGGGTGGGCCAGGTGGTCACTAGGCACAGGGCAGGTGCACGGTCACTCACAGGCGCTGCCTGGGGTTGATGGGACCATTTGCATTTCCTAGAAGGGCCGGTGGTCACTTGGCAGGCGCTGCACTAGCCCTGGGCCACACTGAGAAAATCCGGCCCTGTTTTACTGACAGGGAGACGGAGGCCTTGAGGTCGAATGGCGGGGAGCATCTGGGGTAGCACACAGTAGGGCCTCAGCAGAAGCTGGCTCCCAGGCACAGGGAGCTCACTCCTGCCACTGCAGGGAGGCTCTGGCTAGAGGTAGGGATTTGTTGGTTCACTTGGTGTGGCCCAGGGTCCAAAGGGGAGTAGGGAGGCCACGAGGGACCCCACACCTGTGGTCTCCTCCTCCACGGTGATGCTGCCCTGGTTCCCACCTGCGCAGCTGCTCACTCACAATGTCGTTACCTCTCCCAGCAGCCTTTCAGCCACACGTTGGCCATACTTTGGGCTAATGCAATGTGAACAGAAGCGGTATGTGGGATTTCTGCTAAGTGTCCTTAAAGGGAGAGGCAAGTTCTTCCTCGCTGCTTGGAGTGCAGATGTAATGGCTGGAGTTGAAGCAGCTGCCTTGCTCCATGAGGCAGCTACTTGCTGAGGATTGTGAAGAATAAGATGTAAGCATTCCAGGTTCCAGGCCATGGAGCCTGCATGCCATGCACCGATTCACTGCTCAGACTGGGAACGGTAAGCCCTGTGTGCTGATGCTGCTCTCTCTCTCCTTCCTCACCCTCACCCGTGCTAGTAGGTAGAAAGGCTGACCTCCGCAGCACCAGCCCTTTCCAAGGGCCATCCCCAGTGGCCAAGGCCCTGACCCCTGATATAGCCTCTGTTAGTGGCACTGGACCGGCCACCACCAGCACAGAGCCGTGACCCAGGGCCCAGGCAATGAGCTCAGGGCCCTGCTCTGTCCCCACTAAACGCAGGCCGGAGCAGAAGACATTTACAGGTCAAAAAGAAGGGAAGTGCAGGCAGGGAGTGCGAGAGAGAGGGGCCCTCAGTGGCCACTGCCTGCTCGGAGATGGCTGGGGGTCCCTCCACCGGGACGTGTTGGACATTCTCCATCGTCAACCCCGAGAAGCATCACACTGTACCCCAAATCTGCAGCAGCCACACCTGTCCAGCGACTTGAGAGGCTGAGGCAGGAGGATCAAGTTCAAGGCCAGCCTCAGCAACTGGGGTAGAGTGCTTGTCCCACGTGCGGGAGGCCCTGGGTCCCATCCCCAGCTCTGCCTGACACAGGAATACGGAGGCCCACTCGCACTGGGCTCTCCGCTGAGTTCACATCCCGTGGCTGCGGACGGGAACTTGGGCAGAGCTCCCCCAAGCCCTTGTACAACTTTCCTGGAAATCTAAAATGATTCCAAAGAAACTGTTTATTTTAAAAGAAAAGGAACGCGCGTGGCCGTCTCCGCAGGGGTGGGCGCCCAAGACCCTGCTGGCCCAGGGCCACAGCCGCCCTGCAGATACCCACAGCCTGTGCGCGCCGCCCCCCAAGACGGCTCGCCAGGCTGGCGTCCTGCGCCCTCCTAGGCAGAGGCCAGGCGGCCCAACAGCAGCGAGGGCCAGATCCATGTTCAAACCCACTTTATTCTAGAAACACCCACGGCCACCCTCCCCTCCGGCCAGGGGCCGCGCCTCAGGAGGGCCCCGGGGACCTGTCAGAGGGCACCACGGTGTCCGCCGCCCCTAGGGATGTGGTGCTGCAGCGGCGGTGGGGGCCAGCTCGGGCCAGCAGCTCCAGCCTCCGGCAGCGCAGCCGGGCCTGGATGGCCCAGATGGGCGGCTGGTGGCCCGGCAGGGACCCATCCTCGTCGCCGAGGCTCTCGACAGTGGAGTCGGAGCCGTCTTCGGTGCTGGCCACCGACTGCTTGCACACAGGGCAGGCGCGCTGGGCAGCCTGCGAGAACCAGGGCTCGATGCACTGGCAGTGGTAGGTGTGCGAGCAGGGCAGGATCTTGAGCCGGTCGCCCTCCTCGTACTCGTCCAGGCAGATGGCGCACAGGTCGTGGCTGCGTGTGAAGGTGCGCACCTGCGCCTTCTGCCAGGCCTGCGCCTTGACCGGCGGTGCCCTGGGCCAGCAGCCCCGGACCCAGAGCCACAGGCGGCGCAGGATGAAGAAGATGGAGGCCGCCAGGGCCAGGGTACGGCCCAGCACCCAGGACGCGGCCAGCACGGGGTGGCAGTCCAGGTCGGGGCAGGGTGGGGCGTCGGGCAGCAGCAGGACGTGGGCAGACTTGTCGCAGCGCACCATGACCCGCAGGTCCTGCGAGGCGGCCTCGCCCACAAACACAGAGGGGATGGCGATCTGGCGCCGCAGGTCCTCGTAGACGTGGGCCATGCGCACCAGGTCGTCGGAGCGCACGTTGTGCACGATGGCGGCCTCGAAGCCGGCCCTCTGCGCGTGCAGCACCTTGAGGTCGAAGGTGCAGTCGTAGCGGCGGATCAGCGCGATGGCGCCCAGTGAGCGGTTGCCGGGCCGCGGGCCCTCGATGGGCTGGCAGGCGTTGGCCGGCTTGGCCTCCATCAGGTAGCCCCTCACGCCACCCGGGGCCAGCGGGGCCCCAAACAGGGCCGGCAGATCTGCAAAGTCCACCGAGCTGGCGTTGCCCTCCAGCACGGCCCGCACCACCGCCTGTGAGGGCCCTAGCAGCAGGGACAGGATCAGCCAGGCCGTGACCGCCAGGCCCGGAGCGGGCCATGGCCACCCCATGGCCGTCCCCTCCTCCGGCTGCACGAAGCTAGGTCCCGCAGGGGACGGCAGATGCCGGGAGGCCTTGGGGCATCTCCGGGGCCTCCGAGGGGCTCCGAGGCCGGGGTGTGAAGGAGGCGAGCTGTAGGGGACTCACGGGCAGCAGGGCACAGTGCTGGCACCCAGGTGGCCCTAGGCAGAAACGGCTGGGGGTGGCAGCCTGGCCCGCATGGTGTCTTAGAAGCCTGGTCTCAGGGGTTCCTGCCCCAAGCGGCCTTTCTGCCAGATGACACTGAGCCCAGAGCCCCAGGGTTCTAGATGCCTCTGGCCTCTGTGACATCGTCTCACTGCACCCAGGACCCAGAGCCCCAGCTGCCTGGTCCGCAGCTGGCAGGGACAATCCTGGGCCCTGGCTCCCAGGCCAGGCCGCCTCTGAAGCCCCCTCTCAGCTCTGCTCATCCGCGGCTCCTGGCACTCCCCGACCGGCCACAAAGTGGACCGGCGTCCAGTAGAGACTCGGCCCTCCCCCTGCCATCAGCCAGCTTGGTCTCCAAGTCCCCAGCAGGCCGCTGAAGAAGAGCCACTGTCACATTCCTGGGAGACCCTGCAGGGACCTGGACTTGCTCTGGGGCCCTACCCGAGGTCAGGGCCTGGGTCTGCTTCCCGTGCACCGGGCTCCATCCGCCTCCGGCCCCGCTCGGGCTGCACCCCCTGGCCACCTCCTGAACCTCCTCCAGAGTCCAGCTCCCTGGTGACCCGAGCCAAAGCAGCCCCTTCCCATCCCCTCCCTTAAGCTCTGGGCCTTGTCTCTCTACTGTCTGCTCCTTCATGTGACTCCGAGTTCCTCGAGAAGAGCACCAGGCACACAGTAGGTCCTTCATATGTGTTTGTGAAAGAAATGACAGGTCATCAGCCCCCACTTTATGAATGAGGAAGCTGGGTCAACGCAGGGCCAGGACTCGAGGTCCATTGGCACCTGACTCCCTGCCTGGCAGCCTGATTTCTCTTTCAAGCTCAGCCTGCTGGGCGGGAGGTGGGATGGGGACAGCTGGAGCTCAGGAGGAGGAGACTGAGCAGACTGAGAGGACTGGAGGCCCCATCCTGGAGTCTACGTTGAAGGTGCCGAGAGGATCGAGCTGGAGAGAGTGGAGCCCTCCCCTCTGGACCTTTCTTCCGTTTGTCCAGGTCTCATCCACCGTCTATGTCAAGAGAATTGTGTCAGCAAATGACAGAAAACTCAATGCACTGGGGGTTAAGTGGAGGAGAATCTGCCCATTCCCGTAGCTGGTGGTTCTCGAGTATGGGCCTCAGGTGAGGCTGGCTCCAGGCACTTGAAATGGCAGGATCAGGAATGTGCTGCCCTCCCTCCTGGATTTCTTCACCCTCGGCGAAGGCCTGGAGCTTAGGCAGCTCCAGGCTGCATGTCACCAGCTCAGCCACCAGGCTCAGCGCTCAGGCCCAGGCCCGAAGCGCTAACGGAGGCAGTGGAAGAGCCTCAGCCTCCTGCACAAAGGAGAGAGCAGGAGCCCGGCCCTCCGGACCTGCGCTTGAAGCTGGCTTTGGTGTTCTGGCTTCGAGCAGAGTTCCTGCCCCCCAGTCTCAGGCAGGGTGTGGGTGCCTGGCAGCTTAGTGGGCACTCCATGAAAATCTGCTTCCTCCCTGCCGCCGCCGCCTCGCGGGCCACTCCACAGCTTCGCCCAGGCCTCTGCCCGCTGTGCCCAGCCCCGCCTCCACCAAGCTAAAGTCACCATTCCTCCTGCTCTTTCCTCAAATCTGCAGAAAGAATCCCAATTCCCAGCCCGGCTCCTGCCTCCCGGACAGCCCTCTGGAAAGGAGGATAATGATCCCAGCTCCCTGTGGGGGCATCTGCTTGGGGCCAGCAGCATGCTGCACCCCTGGGGCTCTGCTTATCTCCCACCCCGGGAACCAGCGGCCAGTGGGAGGTTTCCAGGGTCTTATGAGAGCTGCCTGGCTCCAGGGTAGGCACGCGAGAGAGCTGACCAATGAGAGTGCAGCATCCTCCAAGCCTCAGTGTTTGGTTCAGGGTGAGACATGTGATCCAAGCTGGGCCAAGGAGAACCCAGCCCTCAGGGTGTGTGGGAAGGAGCAGTCCTTCCTCCAGGGTAGGCACATGACCCAGCCTGGCCAATAAGAGGGCAGCATCCTCCACACCACAGTGGTTGGTTCAGGGTGAACCATGTGATCCCAGCTGGGACAATGAGAGCTGGTCCTGGGATTTTCCTTGCGGAGGTGGCTCAGCTGGGAGGGGCCCCGGGCAGCTGCCGGGAGGAAAGTCCCCGCTGGTCAGAGACACTGCTGGGTCCCATTCGCAGGCTCTGCCCCTGAGCCACCCCAGCCCCGCGACTCCTAACTTCCTGCCTTCGTGCCCTCCGCCCTGGTACCCAGCTTCCCGCGCCTGAGACTACGTGGGGCTTCTGGTGCCAGGTTGCCACCGAGTGCAGTGGCCCTCGCCAAGGACTGATGGAGCTCGGGGCCAGGTGCATAGCCCTGGGGCGCCTGGGCCACACCATGTCCCAGAGGTCCCCAGGGGCGCCGAGCCCCAGCTGGTGGTGGTTGGTGCTGGGCAGCGCTTCCCTTCCCTCCCACCCCTCCAGCGTTTTCTGAGGTCGCTTCCAGCGGCAGTCACTTGCTTTCACTCTCCTCTCCGGCCCTGCGTCAGGCAGAAAATGCCTGCACGTAGGGAGCACACGCAGGACAGCAGAGCACAGGACCAGAGGGACCAGGGCCTGGGAACAACACGCGGGCACCTGGTGCAGCCGAGCCTGAAGGCCACGGATGTTGCTTCATGAACGAGCACAGGCCTCCGCTGGCTAAGGGAGGCTTCCTACCCACGCGACTTGGTAAGGAGGCTTGGGGTCCCCAAGCTCGGAAGACACCGGCTCAACTGCAGGCTTGATGCTTTCTTGGCTTCGCCACCGGCAGGGTCCTCTGTCAGCAGTGCCCAGGGGGACCTAGCAGAGACGTTTGGCCTCCTCCGGCTGTTAGATGTAAAACATGCCAGATGGGGCAGTGGAACATCTGTTTGCCTCATTTACCCCGAAGCCAAAGTGTCACCTCCTTCTGCATCTCTGGCTCAATCCGTGCTGGCCTGGCCCTGCTCGGGTGGGGACACGGCACACGGGCACACAGGGCCAAGGGGGGTTTCAGGGGGATGCTGGGGCAGGGTTGCTGCTGAGTCCGCCACGTGCTGGCCCCCAGGCTGCTGCTTCTCCCTTGCGTCTCCGCATCTGCTTCTCCTCTGTCTCTCTCCGTCTCTGTTTCAGTGTCTGTCTGCTGCTCTTCCTCTGACTCCGCTGTGTCTCAGCTTCCTGCTTCTCTCATCCTGTCATCTCCATCTGTCCTCTGTCTCTGCCACATTGTCCCTGTACCCTTTTGTCTTTCTCCGTGTCTCTGTCTCTGTCCCTCCGTCTCCCTGCCCAGCCCTGCACCTGCTTCGTTTTGACCTGCAGTGGACTCAGGCAGCTCCAGGGCCAACCTCGCCACTGTCCTGGACCCCGATGAGCTGACGCAGTGGGACAGCCCCCCTTGCCTCTCGCGGTGGGCTGGATGTCCCCCGAGCAGCCCCGCGGCTCCCTCCGATGCACCCAGCAGATCCCAAGACAGTTGCCCGCAAAGCCCCTCCTGTGGTGGGAGCTTCTGTGACAGACGGCAGAGGTTTGGCCTGGACCACGGTTTCGGAGGCTGCAGGCCATGGTCAGCTGTCCCCGTTGCTGTGGGTCTGTGTTGAGGCCAGAGCACATGGAGCCACAAGAGATGAGAGGAAGAGCCTGGGGTCCACAGTGCCCAGGGGCCTCAGGCCTCCCGCCAGGCCCCACCTTGTGAGTCCACCACCTCCTGGGTGCCAGGCTGGGACCAAGCCCAACCAAGGGCCTTTGGGGGCACTTAACCACGGCACCCCTCTGCCCTGTGATCAGGGGACTGTGATCCTCTGTTTCTCCCAGAGGGCGCTGCAGGGAGATGGTGTCCAGGCCGTGCCCCATGCTGCAGCCCGGGGTGGGGGGGTCTTGGCGTCACCTTCGGGCACCTGGCTCCTGACCTGCAGGCTATGTGAGCGGCTGTGAATCAACAGATCCACCGGCCGAGGTCCACGCTCACCCGCTCTCCCGTCCTGCTCCCAGGCCTCGGGTTTTGTGCCAGGACAGGAGATGCTGTGGCTGGAGGGATCTGTCCCCACGGGTCCACCTGCCCTGCACTGCCCCTGTGCCACCAGCTGGCCCATGTTCGCATCCTGTCCTTAGCTCTGCAGTGAGGAAGGGCTGGGGAGGAGAGAAGAAGCCACCAGCCGGCCACACCACCCGGGGCTCAGCATTGCTGTGCTCCCCTGCCCACGGACAGCTGGGGTCACAGCCCGCTCGGCCAGATGCTGGGACAAGGACAAGACTTGTCTTCGCATCTGCTAACTCGGATGGACCGAGGCTTCCTCTTGCGTGAGTCGCTTGTGAGTGAACAAACAACGGGTGGACGTTTATTAGCACTGCTATGTACCAGGCCTGAGCGAGCGTGCAACCCATTTCACCCTCACGCCAGCGCCGCGTGGTGGATGTCGAGCCCAGATGAGAAGGGGGAGCCCAGAGACTCCTAGCAGCCTGCCCCAGGCCACACAGAAAATGAGGCAGCCAAGATGCAGGCCGACCGCAAGGCTTGCCCTCCCGATGGCGACGAAGTCCTGTCTTGGTAGTGATTTCCACGTGTGCCAGGCGCTGTGCTGGGCCCCTGGGATATGGCCCTGCCCCTGTCTTACAGAGGTGACGCTCTCGCTGGGAGGGAGGGAGGCAGTCAACAGATGAGCGAGGTAGACACGAGAGCCTCCCAGGAGCAGAACATGTGGGGAGGCTTGGGGAAGAGAAGATGCTCAAAAGCGGGAGAACAGTGTGTGCAATGGCCCTGAGGTGGGACCGAGCTTGGGGTGCTGCAGGGAAAGCAACGGGCAGGGAGGGAGCGTGGAGCAAGTGCGGGAAGGAAGGTAGAGAGGATCATGGGGTCCTAGTGGACCACCGCACGGCCTGCTTGTGTTCAAGCGCAGTAGGATTCATGGGGGAGTTCGAGTGGGGAAGGCTCGGATTTGATCACATCCCAAAAATTATCTCTGGCTTTGGGTATGGAACAGATTGTAGGGTGGTGAGGCTGACACTGGACCAGTGCAGAGACTGATGTCCTGTAGGAAGCAGTAGAGACCGGACCCTGGGGATGGAAAGGAGGGGACAGAAAAGGTCACCTGGGAGAGTTTCAGGTCATCTAGGCGTTGAATTTGAGGCAGAGTTAGACATTCCTCACCCTCCTGGCTGTGGGCAGGAGGAGCGGGGAAGAGGCCAGGGGAGGAGGCCTGGCCCCAACGGCTGCCCTTGCCCAGCTGACACAGGAGGTGTGGCCTTCGGGGCCATCATGAGCACCAGCTCCCTGGAGAGAGCAGCTTGCTTCGCTGTCTCCCGGCTCTGCCTCTCTCAGTTTTTGTAACAATCTGCCTGTGTCCCTGTCCCCATCTCCTCCTCTCCACCCACAATTCACTGCAGCAGCCGTGCCCACGCCTCTGTCCCAACGATGCCCCTCCCAGTCTCAAGGGCCCCTGATTTTGCTCCTGCCCCTGACACAGCCCCAACCCCTCTGCCTGGACCCCCACCATCACCCTCAGTCATTGCTGGAGGGACAGCAAATGGACGCCCTCCCTCGGGTGGAATTTGGAGACCACGATTAGCCAGACTGCCGTCACATCTACAAGATCACGGTTACGATCATTCTGTAAAAGCCCAAGGAGAAAGGCACTTGCTTTTTGACTCAGAGACTGCGTCTGTGGCCACTCATCTCACAGTGACATCCGTGTTGTGCGATGTGACTCCTTTTTTTTTCAGGGCCAAGGACCAAACTCAGGGCCTTGTGCGTGCTAGGCAAGTGCTCTGCCACTGAGCTAAATCCCCTACCCCAGACGACGTGACTCCTAATTGCGTAATAGAGCAACAAAGAGGAGCCTGCCTCGCTAGGCTCCCTCCCGGCTCTGCTGTGCTGATGTCCCAGGCCCCTGACACTCAGCTGCACATGCTGGTGCTTAATGACGGCAGGTTGGCTGCGCACAGTAGGTGCATCGCAAAGGCCAGCTGCTGCGATGGGTCCTTCAGGGCGGTGCCACTCATCCCAGGCCCACAGCCACCGCCAGAGAGGCTTCCGGGTCAGAGAAGCAGCTGGTGGAGCCGAGCTTGTACTACAGGCACAGCCTTGGGGCTGTCCCCACACCCGGGGACCCTGCCTGCACCCACACCCCTCCCGAGCCTTGGTTTTCTTAAGAGGGACAGAGAGAATCAACTTCAGTGTTTCACGTGGCTTTTGTTGCGTCCGTGGTGCTGGGGCTCGAACCTGCGTCCTTGCCCGTGCCAGGCCAGCGCCGTCACCCCCAAGCCTCGGCTCCAGCCCCAGCTTTCACTCCCTGAGTTGGGGTCTTTCAGTGGGCAGCTTCTAATTCAATGGGCGTGAAATTGCCCACTTTTTCCGCTCTGGGGTTGCTGCTCCCCAGCTCTGGAGGAGGCCCAGTGTCAGCTCCCCTGCTTGCGGTTTCGGCAGCGGTTGGTGGCCCTGAGGCTCTTGGGGCTGTGGCGACACTGCCCATCCTGGGGAGAGCTGCTGGCCTCGGTGGCTGGGAAGCAACTAGAGGTTGAGAGGCGGGGCCCCATTGGGGTCCCACACGACCGGGGACCCCAAGGCTCATCAGCTCCCTGCCTCGCCATGGCGTGGTGGCCTCCAGGACCCTTGACCTTACCGCAGCAGCAAGCTATGGTGCGTCACCTGCCCAGAGCCACTAAAGGGTCCTCCTCCGCTTTCCTCCAACATCTGTGGCCTCAGCTCCCATCTTGAGATTGATTTGGGGCGGTGGGCGCCGTGCGTGAAGACCCGGCAGCTCTGGGCTCCGCAGGAAGTCCTCGTGGGGAACAGGTGCCACATGGATGCTGCTCCCTGAAATCCGTGTGCAGCAAATCTCCAGCGATCACACGGGTGCCTCCCACACTGCTGAGGGCTCACACAGCCCAGAAAAAGAGCCCCCTCCCCTGTTATCTGCCTTTGAGAACTCCGCAAAGGCCAGCATTTCCCACGGGTATGCGGGGTGCAGCCGTGAGCGCTCGCCTCTGCCCGGTAGAGCCCCATGTGGTGGGGACAGGGCCTCTGTCACCCGTGCCCATCCTTAGCCAGCAGCTCGGGGAGATGAGATGGCGCCCGAGGACAACCCCAGCGCCCAGGAAGCAGGCCTGGCTGCTCCCGAGGTCAGATGTGGACCCAGGACGGATGGAGGCACCCTGACCCCACACTCTTCTGCTGGCAGAGGGGGCACAGGCCCAACTGTGGCAAGGAGCCCCGCGAGGGACAGGAAAGGAGATGGGACAAAGCCTCGGAGGCGAGACCCACTGGGACGTGAGAGTCTCGAAGGAGCCCTCCAGACGTCCGCCCTCTTGGAGAGGAAGTTTCAGGAGGGAGACGCTGGAAGCCTCCTCAGCAGGGACACATCTGTGCCCCATGGCTTCTAATTGGATGCAGCGCTGTCCCTGTGGGGTTCCGGGCAGGGGGCAGAGCTCACATCTGCGCTCCGGAGAACTGCAGACAGCTCCAACCAAGGGAACCTGCACCCTGTGACAGGCCAAGGTCAGACGAGGAGCTGTCTCTGACTGCAGGAGACCTAGGTGACAGGTGTCCACACATCATGTGGGACCCTGTGGGGTCCTGAGACAGAAAGCCGGCAGCAGAGGAGAAACAAGCTGTAATGGAAGCTGGAACATTGGTCTCCCAGAAGCAGAGACTGCAGTGGTGGCTGCTGGGGCCTAGGAGGGATGGGGGAGGGAGGAAGGAGAGAGCGCTGTGGCGGGTCACAGGGTACAGCTGGGTGGTCCTGGGCCCTACTGGGGCTCTGCCACTGAGCCACACCCCCAGCCCTTTTTAGCTTTTGAGACCAGGCTTCTCCAAGGTGTTGAGGCTGGCCTCCAACTTGTGATCCTCCTGCCTCAGCCTCCCCAGCATCTGGGATTACAGGTTGTGGCCACTGTGCCCAGTAAAGTATATGTTTAAAACTGGCAGAAGTTAGTAAGGTGCATGCATCACCTAGTGACACAGTGCCACAGGAATGTCCCGGTCTGATGCTGATCTGTGCTTACGTAAGAAGTTAACTTTAGGGGAAGTCAGAGAAGGGTGCTCAGAAAGTCTGTGCTATTTTTGCAAATTTTTTGTAAGTTTAAAATTATTTCAAAACAAAACATTTAAAAAAACAGATTCTTAAGGCACTAAAAAAATTCCTTAAGGCTCTAAGAAAAAGAACTCTGGGAAAGGCAGTGGCTGGCGTGGAGTGGTGCAGGAAGTCCCTTGTGAGGGGCCCCTGGGGCCCTGAGGACCATGGGGAGGTGGCAAGGAGAGGCAGCCGCAGAGGTCCTGCACAGGAGGCCTGGGTACACTAGCTGAAGCCAGGTGGTGTGGCCACGGGGAGCAGGGACTCGAGGGTAGGTGGCTGGGGGACGTCAAGTGGAGCCCATCGCAAGGGGTCCCCGAAGCAGCCCCTGAACGAGGACTTGGAGCCCAGGAACGAGGGCACTGGGGCTTCCCGTGTCCCACAGGAGGGTGCACTGCTTTGTGACGGACCCCATGGAACTGTGCCACCAACACGGGAGGCGCAATGAGAAGTCAGGCTGGACGCTTACCTGGCCACACCGCCAGTGCTCTGCACACGGGTGCCCCTCATTCCAGAAGCTTCTAACAGCAGCTCTGCCCCGAGGATGCCCAGCCAGTGACGCAGCCCAATTTCAGCTCCACGACTCCAGGTGGGGTGGGAAGAGGTTGGCAGCCTAGTGAGGGACAGGCATCCGGGTGGGAGCAGCAGAGGATCAGTGAAGTCATTGGAAGGCCCCACGACAGGGACAGGGACAGGGAGAGGAGGAGGCGGAGGTGACACTGGGGTTCTGCCCTAGTGACAGGTGAAGGTGACCCGGACTGGAGCAGATTCAGGGCACTTGTGCGTCCACAGCCTGCTGGGCCCAGGGGCCAGGCGAAAAGCGGGGGGTGGCCCACTTGGCAGCTGGACTCTAACGGAGGCCGGGGCAGACGTGAGAAGCTGGGCCCAGCTGGCAAGCGCTGGGCCATGAGGTAACTCAGGCGGGATCCGAGCCTGATGCAGCCCCAAGGCTAACAAGTTTGGCCTCCGAGGGTGGCGGGAGCGCGTGGATGTGTGCATTCGATTCGGGGATGAAGTTAATTCTAATTCCGCCGATTTTCGGGGCTGGGAGCAGCTGTCTGACGAGGTGGCGGTGGGCGTCCGTTTGCTGTCTGAGCCGGCTCCCCCAGGCCGCTGCACGGCTCGAGCCTCGGGTGGGGCTCTGGGGTTACAGAACATGGGGGTGGCACTCCTGAGTCCCTGACCACCAGGCCGCCTGGCCGCATGATGCTCCCTGAGGCTTGGCATCCAGCAGGCGCTCGATAAGTGCTCACATGTCCAGCCGAACATGGGATCTCACTTCTCCCCACCGCCACCGGGTCGCAGGTGAGCTGCGTGACAGGACCACAGGGACAGGCAGGTCCCCGGGCTCCTCAGCTGCCACCTGGGCATGTGGCCGGAACCACCCATGCCTCAGTTTCCTCCTCTGTGAACACTGAGAAGGGCTACATGACGCGACCCCTGCTGAGCAGGCGCTTTGACGGGGTGTGGTTCCCAAGGGCAGAGAGGACATACCAGGAACATAGGGGGACAGTTGATGTGGGGCTGATCTGCACAGCGGCAGGAAGGGCGGCCGTCCACCCGCAGATCCAGAGCCCAGCGTCCCAGTGGCGGGAGTGGCAGGTGCCCAGGGTCCTGCAGGGGGCGCAGCGGCTCATACCGCAACCAGGGGGCATGAGCAGGTGTGGGACCCAGGGAAGGGAGACCTGGCTTCCTGCTGAGTGTGTGGCCCTCTGAACTCTTACCAAGTGCCTACTGCGTGCCGAGCCCTCAGCGAGCACCACGTGGGATCCCAGGTGCTCACAGCCCAGTTGGAAAAGGGAGACCCGGTGCCAGCCTGCCCCAGGGGCTGCAGCCGGTGGCTCATGCTCCACCCAGGATGCCCTGGCCTGGGTCCCAGACCCGGATGCCACTCTCCAGTCACACGGCTGCCCTCAGTTTCCCCTCTGTGATAGCCCAGGATGGAACAGCAAGGTCCTCGCCTGGTCCTGTGTGTGGGTAACCACGCCGCAGCACGCAGCCCCTGTAGTCTGGATCTGGATGTCCCCTGAGGCCCAGTGCAGAAGGCTTGGTCCTCAGCTGGGCGCTAGTGGGAGGTGGCGGAGCCTTTACAAAGCAGGGCCTGGCGGGAGGTCGTAATCACTGGGCGCCCTCAGAGGGGACGGGGATGTCTGTTCCTCCCGCTTTTTCCATTCCCAGCTGTGAGGCTGTGTGTCCCCACGACGCACCATCTGCAACAGGCCCAGAGCAAGGGGCCGGTCCATCATGCTCTGAAGCCTCTCAGACAGAAGCACAGTAAACCGTTCCCCTCTCTGAAGATAGGAGAGACAGAATCCATTTTTTTTATGTTCCCCTCTGGCCTTCGCTGCTCCGACACTCCGCTGCGTGCCTGGTGCTGGGGTTCGAACTCGCGTACTTGCGCCGTAACCGCCGGGGCGCCGTGCCAGCCCCACCTTTTCTCTTGTTAAGCGGATTAACCAGGTATGTTGTTGCAGTGATGGAAAACTGACTAACAGTCCCTAATCCCTACCATGTGACCGGCTGCCATGACCAGGTGTCTCTACCCAGGCCACAGTGACAGACCATCTTTGTTCAACCTGGAAGCCACCCAGATGTCCACCTGCAGCTGAAAGGGTCCCATGGGGTCCCCCACCACAGCCCAACCTCAGCCACCAGAAGGGAGCAGTGGCCCAGGAACCCAGGAAGCTCAGTGACGGCGGACGACACCAAAGAGTTTACACCACAGGACACACAGAAAACCCAAGCAGCAGGGCCCATGGCCTCCCCTGTCAGCCCAGCCAGCAGGGAGGCCAAGGCAGGAGGATCGCAAGTTCAAGGCCAGCCTCTGCAACTTGGCGAGACCCCATCTCAGGAAAGAGAACAAGGAAAGGAAATGTGAAGTTACTTACGGTGACCGAAAGCAGATCAGTGGTTGCTTGGAAACGGGGTGATGGGGAGGGCACAGGAGGAGCTGCACGGGGACCCTGGGGACCTTGGGGATGCCAGTCACTCTTCTGATTATGCCAGTGGCTTTGCAGACAGGCTCCTCAAATCACCTACACCGCCCTCCTCTCTGGTGCGTCCTGGCTGTGCAGCCAGAGCCGCCTGTGCCTCAGTTTCCTCGTCTGAGATTGCCGGTGTTCAGGGGCTTAGCGAGCCCACGTACTGTGTGTCACACACGTGTGCGGGGACGCCCGAAGCTCAGCCACAGGAATACGGCCGAGGGACCCATCTATCTCAGGCAATTCCGCTGCTGCAGAACCCACACGGCAGGGGTGGGGAGGATCCCTGAGGCCGCGCACCCGCCCCGGGCAGAGCCAGGCCTGCCGGCCTTCGCCTCGCCCGGGCCATGGCAGCCACCAGCAGGTCACAAGATTAATCACAGCCATAAACGCGGTGGGCATGATCCGGACATTTCACGGACGTGTGTGCCCTTGCACGCGGGAACAGCTGGGCTGGCTCCCCTCGTCCCACCCTCCCGCCACAGGGTTCCAGGAAAGAATCTGTGTGCAAGGTGGCAGCTGTGCAGAGGACCAGCACCCTGCTCCTGGAGTCCCCACGTCGTCATGGGAGAGCCCACATCCCCTGCGGCTTCTCTCTGTCCCCTCAACACATGTTCCCTGGAAGGTAAGTGGCCAAGGGGCCAGGATTGGGATCAGAAAGCCCCGGATGCAGTGCAGCCTCCCACACTTCTGGCTGTGACCTTGGATTAGCGACCTAACTTCAGAGGCCTGGGGCAGGACCCAGCCCAGCAAGCGAGGGCTGGGAGGGTGCAGCAGAGGGAGGAGGGGGACAGGAGGAGGGTGGCAGGGAGGGGACAGGCAGGTCTCCAGAGCCCTGTGGCCTGCCAGGACCTGTGCTTTGACCCGGAGGGAGGTGGGAGCCACGGAGGCTGCGGGCAGAGGGTGCTCTCAGGTGCTCGCAGCGCCCTCTGCTGCTGGAGGACAGGCTGGGGGGCGCTGAGAGCCACCAGGCCCAGGGTGGCCGTATCCCCTGGAAAACGCAGGTGGGAGCGTGGGCAGCCCAGGAACCCGGCAGGGTGTGTAAGCATCTTGGGTCCAGGTGAGCAGGCGCAGCCGTGAGCTCTCAGGTGAGAAGGCACCTTGGGGTGGGCACCTGCCACGGCCCCGAGATGCACAGCCTGGGGCCACCCTGACCGCAGTGCCTGGTGGAGTCACCGCGTGGCCCAGCCACTCCCTCCTGCACCTGCGTCATCCACTCCCAAAGTGGAGGAGCTGTGGACACAGTGTGGCCCACGCAGGCTGGCAGTGTCCTCGGCCACCAGCAGGGACAGGTGACACTCGCTGCAATGTGGACAGACCTTGAGGACCTCTCTCAGGGAGGACCAGGCACACAAGGCCACCGTGACTCCAGTGACAGGAAGCATCCAGGACGGGGGTGCAGGGACTGGCGGGGGAGCAGGGCTGGGGAGGGCTCTGACTTCCCATGGAGTGGTGGAATGTTCTGGAGCTAGACAGTGGGGTGGCCCCACGTCATTGTCACTGACGGGACGTTTCACACCGCGTCTTCAACCTCAACTACAGCTCTGGAGTTTGGACAACAGTGCTTTGGGTTCTGGGGCTTCTCAGGGTGCTGAGTGCGTGGGAGCCGGAGAGAATCCGCGCGGGGCTGTGAATTTCCTCCCAGTACAAATAATGCCATAAAGCCAAGCAGAAGGGCCCTGCCCTGGTGACCCCGGTGACCACCTGCCATGCATGGGGCCACCGACTCGCCCTTTGGTGGCTCTGGGGTCAGCAGGGAGGGCTCACACACCCGGGAGACAGGCTGGAAGTGCTGCGTGTTTTTAGCACCGAGGTCTCCCTGGCTCTAGGATGGGGGCAGAGGCCGCACTGGGCTGGTCTTGATCCTGAGCAATCTGCTGACACCTCCCACTGTCCCCACGGGTGCGAGGCAAGGGTGCTTGTCGTGAGTTCCCGTCAGGTCCTGCTGGGCCTCCAAGCCTCCACTCCGCTGCCTCCAGCCCCTTCCGTGAGGCGATCATGTTCCACCCCTACTCAGAAGCCTCCCAGGGCTCCCTCATGCCCCGGAATAAGCCCAAGTCCTCCCCGCAGCCCCACTGTCCCCCCTGTCTTGCTCCCATGCGCACCCCTCTCCCCACCCAGCTGCTCCCCACGTCCTCACTGCACCCTGAGGAAAGGGAGAGGAAGAGGCTGGAGAGCAGGGCTGGGAAGCGGGACCTGGGCGGGGCGGGGTGCAGCTGGCCGCAAAGACCCCAGGGCCTGGGATGTGGGGAGCCCTCCCAGATCTCGCCAGCAGCACTCGCCGGAGGCGCAGGAAGTCTTTTCTCTCCGGCTGACACTTTTGGCAAAATACAATTCCTCCTGCCTTTTTCTGTGCAAAAAACATGTCCGTCAAAGACGCCCCTGAGGCGGGAGGAGGAGGTCCCTGGCTTGGTCGGGCCTGGGGAATGATTTCCTGGGAGAAGGAGAAGGCTCTCTGACCCCCAGAGGCAGGGTGACATAACAGCCCTGAGAATAACTAAACACACAGTGCCTGGCGGAGCCTTCTCTCTGCCACCCCTGCCGGCTTCTTCTCCCCGCACAACTCCACCATCATTATCTCCAGGTTTAGAGGAGAAAGCACACCTCAGAGACAGAAAGCCTCTTTCCAACGCCACACAGCACAGCTAAGATTTAAAACCAGATGCTTCTTGTCCTCCCCAGGGACGCCTGGAGGACCCTCTCTCAGGAGGAAGAGGGAGGAAAGCTGACCCGGAGGGCTCAGCCTGTGCAAGGGCGTCTAGCGAGCTGCACCCAACCGCCCGCTTGTGGCCAGCAGCCCTCAGTTAATCAGTGCGTGGCGTCTCTCCTCCAGTTGTCCACACCATCTGTGTCACCATGGGTCCCCACAAGCCCCGAAACCAGGGACAAGTGTGGCAATAACTGCAGCTGCCCCAAAGGAAACAGGAACAGACTGCGGGCAGTGCAGGGGCCACTTCTGTCATCCACCCAGGCAGGAGGCCGAGGCAGGATGCAGCTCCGCAAGGCTCTGTCTGAATAAATGCAAGGCTGAGCTGAGCTGTGGTAGAGCACTGGCCAGGCGTGCGAGCCCTTGGTCCCACCCCAGCAAA
>PVKS010023762.1:0-31927 GCA_004027875.1 Aplodontia rufa | reverse complement strand
ATGAACAAAAGTGTGTTGATAGAAACTGCTAGTTAGCGGAAGGATGTATTTAGAAGTTCGGCATGTAATTGACAACTAACTATAGTCGTGCTGAAGAGGAAGGAAAGGACTGAAAGGAGATAAATCGAAGGGTAATTCAACAGGAAAAGTTACCAGAGAAGGATAGGAAGATTTATCTTTTTTCTTTTTAGAAAGAGGGGACAGTGAGAGAGAGAGATAGAGTGAGAAGCAATTTTATTTAGTTTTTCATGTGACTTTGATTCCTCCGACACTTGGTTGTATACATGGTGCTGGGGTTCGAACTCGCGTGCCACAACTGTGGAGCCACTGCTCCAGCCCCGGATAGGAAGATTTAAAAATAAATATATTTCATAGTGGAGAAATATTTACATAAACTGTGCGGAATCTTCATAGTTTGATTTCTTAAGGTAATTTTATAATTTCAGTGTTTATGTTACTATGTACTCAGATATTTTTGGGAGATCTTTTGAGTGAGATGGTGAGGTCATTTATTTAACGGCTTTGGTTTTAGTGTATATGGGTTCATTATATAAAAACTTCATGTAAGGATTATTCTTTTTAAATTTTTTTTTTTAAAGAGAGAGGGATAGAGAGAGAGAGAAAGCGAGAAACAATTTTATTTAGTTTTTCATGTGGCCTTTGTTACCCCAAGACTTCATTATGTACGCGGTACTGGAGTTTGAACTTGCATACTCACTCATGCAAGGCAAGTGTCGTAACTGCTGAGCCACCACTACAGCCCCAGGATTATTCTTTTTAAAGGGTAAACTATGGTTTTATCTGGACTGGTTCTATCTCCAGAATCTCCAACCAACAGATTGTGATTTATCAAAATATCTGTTGTCTTTTGTAAGTCATGACATTGATCAGTTTCCTTCTCATTGCATCTCTTGCCTGATAAGCCTCAGGGGTTCCAATTTTGTGGAAATTAAAAAGTAATTCCTGGGCTGGAGCAGTGGTGGTTCAGCAGTTGGAGCACTTGCCTGGCATGCGAGAGGACCCAGGTTCAAACCCCAGCACCACATACGCAGCTAGGTATTGGAGCAACAAAGGCCAGATGATAAAATAAATAAAATTGATTCTGTCTTTCTCTTGCTCTCCTTCTATCTTTAAAAAAAAAAAAGTAATTCCTCATACAAAGAAATTAATTAGGATTTGGGTTTGGCCACTCCAGTAGAAACCCAGAAAAATACTTGAATTATAGGTTAGTTTTCACTAACATGCAAAAGTCAGCAATGCAGAGCCTTGGTGGTTTTCAGTTACCATAAGTCCATTTCTTATGTCTGTGCCATCCCTAGAATATTACTCTAATTTTCATGATGACTGATCTTCACCATCACATTCTAACCAGTGAGATGGGGGAAAGGACACCATGTGAAATTTGTTTCCACTCATATCCCAGTGGTCAGAAAAATCAGCCATATGTAGGACAGAAGCTTGTTTTTATCTTGAGTGGCCATGTTTTAGGGTTTTGTTTCTGTGGGAAAATGTGAAGACTGAAGGCTCAAGAATTACCAGGTATTTCTAATATAGAATCTCATTTTTGTTAGCTAAATCAATGGTTTTAAAATTCATTTGGTTCTGCTTTTTTTTTTTAAATTCATGAATGTGAAAAATTAGCCAGATTTGTTAAAAATCTGACCAATACTAGAATAGAAATTTTTGAACTGGTATGTTCTTCACTTCTTTATGAAGAATAAAACTTAAGTTCTACTTTTGTTGCTGTTAGCTTTCAGCCTTATCTGTTTGGTGTCTTCCCTCTGTTACCAGCAAAAAAACATTTTTTTCTTCTTTATAAGGTATTTTATTTAATTAATTAATTTTTAAAGAGAGAGAATCAAATTTAGCTTTTCATGTGGCTTTCGTTGCTCTGACATATGGTTGTGTACATGGTGCTAGGGTTTGAACCCATATCCTTGTGCATGCCCGGTAAGGCCTGTAACTGCTGAGCGATCACTCCAGCCCCTTCACAAGGTATTTTAACCTGTTATCAGGTACTGTGTATTGCTTTGTGTGTGTGTGTATGCATGTGTGTATATATATATTATATGTGTACATATATACACAAATACAACTTTGAAGCAAAGGTTTGACCATAGCCTGTTCTTACAACAACCTAAGAAATAGACTGTTTTTGGTTGTATCGGTTGCAGTAGTGGTTAAGTGAAAAGTTCTGTCTCTATAATAGGCTTTTCAAAGTCAGATCAGGTTATAAGCAAAACAAATAAAAATAATACATTTGGGAGTTCTGATATGATGTCCCAGGAATGTGTTTATTACCACCTTAAGCTGGGATAGTGTGAATGGCTAAGCTTACAGAGTACATGCCCTCATTGTCTACATCTTCAGAGTCCCTGATTTCATCTTGTCTTTACTAAATGAGAAATACAGAAAGTACATATGGCATTCATAGCTAAAAGATTTAGAGTGCTTTTTGTTGCATATTTTATATAACTTGGCCCAGGAATTATGATGCAAGAAAATTGTAAAATACGGTAGATTTATAAATTCAACAGGTTTCACTGAAGTAGTTCTGGAGCCCTTACACATTAATTTTAGTTCTTAAGTGAAAAATAGGAGATGGAACTGTCATGTTTTTCATGCTTGCTGCCTTTTGGGCACATATTTCTACGTACTGAAAACCCCATTTGAGGAAACTCATGTGGGTTATGAAAATTAAGTTATTTGCTTATAGATGACTGCTTCTGAGTATTTGAGGATTTAATTTGGAAGGTTCTGTGGGTCCTGTCCTGTGACTTAAAGAAAGAGATGCAGAGGTAAAAGGAGAACATTAAAATTTAATGGGAAGCATAATGAAAAACTATCAGAAGTTGAAAATTATAAAACTATTTGTGATTTTTAAGACTAATCTAAATTATTTTTATTTAGTACAATATAACAAAAAGGAATTGTTTTATAATTAGAAATATTCATCTTTATGTTTTGTCATATATTCTAGCAGCTCTTTTAAATTTTTTTACATACTTTTCTAATATCAGACATATCAAAATTTCACCATTCTGAACTCATCCTCATACTTTGAGTTAGAATGAAGGCTTTCTTGCTTTATATCTACACAGCATAATGTTTCATAATTCATCTCTCACACTGTGTTTTGAATGTATTCCTTTTACAGGGTAGTGATGATTATGTATTGTTCATTTATGTTTCTCACAGTGTTTATAAAGTTGTTTGCATATTTTAGACATGCTGGATTCTTAGTAAAATGAACCTTTAAAAATGTAATACTCATTTATATAGAGAAAAGCCCCATATAATTTTTATGTGGAAGCAAGAGGGAATTAGTAGTGGTGATTGATTTTGAAGACTTTTGCCCTATTAGTTACTGTAAATTGAAGTCATGGACCTTTGGTCTCATAGCAGTATCCAACCAAAATACAGGCTAAAAAAATTGCCACAATTAAATTTTTGGAACTTTCCCCCTTTGTTTTCTTTTTATTTTTTAGAGACATTAGAAGAAATGGACAGTGAGTTGCTCAAGTGTGAATTCTGTGGGAAAATGGGATATGCTAATGAATTTTTGCGGTCAAAACGATTCTGCACTATGTCATGTGCCAAAAGGTATTTCTACTCTCTTGAATTTCCTAACGGACAAGCCAACAACTACTGCGAAAACCCAAAAAACTCTTGTATAGTTTAACAATAGTAAACCTAGATACCATAATATAGAAGAACAACTAGGCATTATATGGAGCTACACTGGTATTTATTTACTAGATTTTGCTCTGTGAAAAGTACCTATTCAGAGCAGAAGGATCAGTGGAGTAGAGGTACAGGAATGAGGGAGGGACTAGGATTGAATTAGGACAAACTATATTCCATGTTTTTATAATTATGCCAAAATCCTGTAGTCATGTATAACTAAAAAAGAAGCAATAAAAATAAAATTACCTATTTATAACACTTAGAATCAGTTTTACAGTGTGGTTTAATATTGAAGTAGCAATCTTTTGATGGTAAGAATATACCTAGAATCTCTACTTTGAAATAATCAAGATATTATGGAAGGCTAGTTCTTCAGATAGTGAAAGTTTTGATCAATCAATTGTTTTACAACTATTGAAATATTTGGATTTACTTTTTTAAAAGTGTTTTCATTTGTTAGAATCCTATCCTATATATTTTAGGTTTGTTATGGAACAATGGTAGCATAAGTTCTCCAATATATTGTTAACATGAGACAACACAAATACCTTTTCTGAATTAATATTTTCAATGGTAACTATTATAGACAAATAATATTAATAGCAAAAGAAATGTTAAGTCTCTTCATTAAGCTTGTAACTCCTAAGTGTAGTATGATCAGAACCTAATCTGGTCCTGATAATAAATCCAAGTGGTGTAGATATTTACCACTAAAGTTGAAGAGTATGCACAGGTTGGTTATTTTGAAATTTGTTCTCTGTTCAAAAAAGTAAGTCTTTTAAAGTCTCTCAAAGAATTTAAGATCTGATTTTACATATATCCAGTGAATTTCTTGCTTGAACATTTTAGTTTGTATTGATGCCACCAAAATATGCATAGTAAAACTTCTCTGTTTTCTCCAAAAATGGGTTGTTTCAGTTGTCAATCCATTATTCAAATAGTCTTTTATATTGATAGATCTATAATAAAATTATGTTGAACTTATGTTTTTACTTGAATTCTTCAGTTTGCATATACCACAATAAAGCATAGTGACTCTCTGATATGAAATGATTAAAAACTCTTGAAAACTTGGGAAAGGGACTGTTGTCTTTCAGGATGTTTTAAACATCTTGACTGTTTAACTATTCCAGGATATTAACAATACCATTACTCTTTTTCCAGATGTTGACTGCTGAGTTACCACATTATACTTTTTTTTTCTTTTCTTTTTTTTTTTTTGAGAGAGAGAGAGGGACAGCGAGAGAGAGAGAATCAGTTTTATTTAGTTTTTCATTTTGCTTTCATTGCTCCGACACTTCGTTGTGGAGGTGGTGCTGAGGTTTGAATTTGCATCCCTGTGCATGTGAGGCAAGCGCTGAAACTGTTGAGCCCCCACTCCGGCCCCCACATTGTACCTTTAGGTGAGCCTCTTTAGAGAGTTAGGGGCCCTACACAGGAACATGTAGATGAGAAAGCAAGGCCCAGAGGATGAATTAGGTCAGTAAAGACCTACTGCTATACACATTCCTGCTTAGCTGTCAGTCTTAAATAGTCTTAAATATTTAGGGACTAAATATAAAGTATAAAACTAGTCTTTTCTATTCTTTTCTCAATAGGCAAAGAAGTTTTGTCAGTTGATGTAATTAGAAATCAAGAACCTACATTGTTGAACCCACAGATGAACACAAAATGAATACAGCAGGGAAGCTGCTGAATTATTTTAGGGTAAACTGAAGTGGCCACCAGGACACTTTCATATTTTTAGGGGAAAGATAGCCTATTCATTCTCAATGGTATTCCTTATTTCCACATCTTGATATTTTCATAAAATGTGGGTAAGGAAAATTTATTTTGGTATCTGCCTACTAGACCAAGAATAGTTAGTGGTAGTAAGCTTATTAGAACTTTTTTCTTACAATTTTTTTTTAGAACAAAAGAATTCTGAAAATAAAAAACTATATAGCAGTTTCATATGTATAAAAAAAAGAAAGAGCATATATTTTAACCTTTCTACAGTTTTTCAGAAATTTGTTTCTTAGATAATTTCCTTTCATTCCTTGTAGGGGAGAGTTGGCAAACTCACCCAGGCCAAGTCCTTCCTGTTGCTTACATTTTGTGTGGCCCCTAAGCCAACGATTTTTTTTTTTAAGTTTTAGATAGTTGAAAAATAAAAGAATATTTCATAACACGTGAAAATTATGTGAAATTTACATTTCAGCATTTGAAAATACTAAAAGTTTTATTGGAACACAGCCATACTCATTCAGTAGTTTCTATGGCAATAGAGACAGGGTTGAGAAGCTGTATCAGAGACTTGTATAGCCCACAAAATCTATGGCCCTTTATAGGAAAATTCACCTGTCTTTATTCTGGGGTTTTTGGGATCTACTAGATGGCATAAGACTTTTTTAAGATAGCACCATACCTTATTAAGATCTATGTTCAAAAATATTAGTCTGAAAAAAGAAAAAAGAAAAAAAATTAGTCTGTTTTCATAAAAGAAAAATAACCTTTAAGCCAATTTTAAAGAATTAAGAACATCCTGAATTTCCTGAAGTGAAGCAATGAATTTATTGTGTTAATCCCAACTTCACATTTTTACTCTGTGATTTTTTTTATATTTGAAAAATATTTTCCTGGTTGCTTGAAATCTTCCTCCATTGCATCAATATCTTTTTATTAATCTCTCTTCAGAAATTATTACTTGAGAAATACTAGTTTGAATGAACTCTAAATATTTACCACAAAAATTTTCTCCAGGAACCTTGAATCTTTTTGTTGCTATAAGAATTAATTATGCTCTGGGGCTAGAGCAGTGGCCAACAGTATCATGCTTGCCTGCATGCACAAGGACCCAGGTTCGAAACCCAGCACCACATACACAGCTGGGTGTCGGAGCAGTGAAGTCCAGATGACAGACTGAAGTTAATTCTCTCTTTCTCTCTTAAAAATAAAAAATTAGTTATACTCTGTATTTTACAGAAAGTTTCTATCATGTTGTAATTAGGAGAAATACCAGTACCTTGTTATAGTTATCCAGTATTATATTGAGAGATGTATTTTATCATACACAGGCCATTTTTTTTTTAACTTCTAATGTGAATCCATTGAATAATCTGGGTTGACTTTATGGGGTATTATATTTCTTAATGAAGTATAAAGCATTTCCTAGTTCATAATTGCATTTTAAAGCCATAATTAAACACTAAATGGAATGTTTCATGTATCCTTTTATACTTTTTCTTCCATGAATTCCCTAGGTACAATGTTAGCTGTTCTAAAAAATTTGCACTTAGTCGTTGGAATCGTAAGCCTGATAATCAGAGTCTTGGTCATCGTGGTCGTCGTCCAAGTGGCCCTGATGGGGCAGCAAGAGAACATATCCTTAGGCAGGTCTGTAGAAACCTTGCTTGCTTCAATGTACAATAAATAATACCCTTTTCAGAAATGGCAAGGAAATGCAAAATACAATACTGTATTTTACTTGTACTACATTTTCCAGCTTCCAATTACTTATCCATCTGCAGAAGAAGACTTGGCTTCTCATGAAGATTCTGTGCCAACTGCTATGACAACTCGTTTGCGCAGGCAGAGTGAGCGAGAAAGAGAACGTGAGCTTCGAGAAGTAAGAATTAGGAAAATGCCTGAGAATAGTGACTTGATACCGGTTGCACAGACAGAACCCTCTATATGGACAGTTGACGATGTCTGGGCCTTCATCCATTCTTTGCCTGGTATGTAATTCACCACTTTATCTCTCAGGTTTTTCTTGTGTTCTTACCCAGGAATGATGTTAGATCCATGCATACCTTTTGCACAAAAGGGCTAGAGAAGTACTGCATATATATAAATGGCATTCGCAAATGAAATTTGATCTGTTTCCTCTTGCTTATTCTCCTCAGCACAACTGGGTATTTTTTCATACCCCCAAGTCGATAAAAACTGACTAGTCCTGCTTCTTCTGTGACACCCCCGCCGGTGAAGATATTAAGGTGCTCTCTTCTCTTCAGTCTGATTTCTCTCGAGAGGTCAGTAGAGAGATTGAATCAGACATTTCCCTTCTATTTTTCTATTCTATTTCCTTCTTATTTCCTATTTTAACCTTATCAAAAATGAAATAAGAGACTCATAATTTTAAAAACATTTTTGAAACTATCAAGACATATAAAGTATGGTAAAATTTTGGTTTCTTTTTAAAAAATCAAACTGATTCTTTTAAAGGAAGCTTCATTCTTTAATTCTTTGTAATAAATCAATATCTACAGCTGATTCTAATATTGAGGGTAACCTCCTTTATGTTTTCCTGTTCTCTCAATTTGATACTCTTTCCATCAACTTAAGTCTCTTTTTTCTTTAAAGCAACAATAATCTTCATATCCACTCTTTTCCAAGGGACTGGCAACTAAGGACATCTGCACTGTTGCTCATGAGGCCCATGCTGATTGTGTGTGTTAAGACAATATATTTCTTTTAAATCAGCAAATCTTTGACCTTATGAATATGGTAAATGAGATTTTAAAAATGTGTTCCCTTTGGTTTTGTGAATCTTATCATTTCTCTTGATTCCAGCTTTCCAGAAGAATATATCCCATCAGAATTATCTACCAGTTTTTTAAAAAACAAAGCTAATTATTTAGCTATTATTGCTGCCTTTCTGTAAAAGTGACCAAAGTCTCAGACGCGTACTTAGAACTAATATGATATGCAAGCAAATATATTTAGAAGAGTTAATTTAAAGAACTGCTGCCTATTTTACCTTATATACAAACTCTCTGGAGGTTTATTATCAATAACTTCTATAAATGCTAAAACAAAACAAGATATGGTCATTTTTATAGAAAGATGGAATTGCTTAAAGGGGTATACTTTTTTCACATGAAGATTTTTAAGCACATGCCTAAGAAAACTAAGGTCTGAGTTAATTGCCTACCATGTGGGTTTGAAACCTGATTTAAACTTGATGTACTATAGGATGGTGAGTCTTCACTGATTGTGGTTTTAGTATTTAACAGATCATATATAGACCAGTATAGCTATCTTGAGAATTAATATTGGAGCATGTACTAATCATCTGGGGTTGTACTTTGATACTGTCATCTTCAGTGTTAGTCTTCCAAGTGGGGCATGTGATCTGTTTGTGAGTCTCATTTCTCATTGGGAGAAATATTCCTTTCCCTTTGGAGAAGACAATTGGTATATGTCCTAAGGAAGTTAATTGCCCAGATAATTAATAAATAATAAATATTGCTGATTCTTTTATCATTTAATGTGGGGATTTTTGGGAGTAATTTTCCCCATTATCCATTTGCTGTGTAGCTACTCTTGGCTACTTTATTAGAAAAAAGGCCGACTCTTGTCTCATTCTTGCTTCAAGTTAAAAAAGAAAAAGAAAAAAGAAACTCAATTTTTTCCTAAACCTGGGATGCTTGTCTTATTGAGTTCATCTAGACAGTTAATTTTCTTGTAAGTTGTTTACAGCATATTCCATATCATTAAAAGGAGTCTGCTTTATTATTTAGAGTTACTTGGTGCTGTTTTAGACTCTATTCGGTATAACTGTTTCTTCACTGATAAAATGCGAGTATTTTTCCTAATTGCTTTGCTAGACCAGATGATCAGCTTATTTCCCAAAGTTTTTCTCTGAATAATTCCTACAGCTTAAGGTAAATCTTACAACAGAAAATGCCTGATTCTTCATTTTGTTCATCTCTCTGACCTTTGTGAATTTGCTTCTGAGCCTCTTTCAGCTCATTCAGGACTTATCTTCCTCAGCTTCTCCTTGGTATGAACCTGCTTGACAATTTTATAATCTCTTGTATGTTGTTTCTTTCCAGTAAGGATAGACTTCCTTTCCTTTCTAATCAGGGCAACTCTATTTACTGCTAAGTTTTTCTGTTCTCTTTGTATATCACCTTGTTAACCATCCTGTTGGGACTGTTGGAACACACATCTCTCAGAGCTATTACAAAAAACTATCTTACAAAGTTGCATGCATTAAAAAGTTCTTCTATACAAGAACAATTTTTATTTTCAAAAAGTTATTCAGGTTTTCTTTAAATCTTCCTTGATATGGTGAACTGCCTTTTGCAGATTGTTCTGTATTTATTCTAAGAATCAGTAGGATTTCTCTGTTGGTATGTAGAGTAGGAATTATTTCTTCAAAGTACAAATATTTACTGGTATTTTGTTATACTATACTATACAAGTTTGAGACTTGCTCATTCTGTAGTATTAAGTGGCAAGCAATATATTTTCACCAATCTTACTGAGGTCAGTTGTTGGGCAGGGTATTTTTTTTTTTAATTTTGGGTTTAACTGGGGAAGTGACTATTCACTTGCAGAGACCATTTGGGACCTAGGTGCAGAGGTCTCTGACCATACTAAGAGCTACACTGTGCTTGTTTGGTTCTCCTGAAGTGAAAGCAGCAGAGCTGACTGGGTGCTTCAGTTGGTGTATGTTTATTGCATGTAGACAATGTCAGAAGCTCACAGAACTTTAGTTCAGTGTACCTTGAGCAAGCACTTAATTTTTAAATTTTTCTCCATTGAAGTGAACTGAAAGAGAATTAATTTTATTTTTTCATCGGCCTTTGTTTCTTTGACACTTAGTTGTGTATGTAGTGCTAGGGTTTGAACCTGGGTACTTACACATGCCAAGCAAGTGCTCCAGCCATTGAGCCACTGCTCCAACCCTCCATTGAGTTTTTAGAAGGATATTTGCTTCTGCTTCCTCATTCTCCCTATTTTAAAAAATCACTTTAATTTCTCAATTCTATACTAATGTAACTATACTTTTAGAGGTTGGCTTAAGTTAGTGTGATCTAAATTTCTGAAGATATACTTTCCTAATGATACTATTTTCCAAAACACTTTTTGTTCCTTATTATTTTGCCAGTTATATTTACTATCCACCTATGAGAAGACATCTGCAGAGGAGTCTCCCAATACAGAAGGCTAAGAGTGTGCTATACATTTTCCTTATGGAGAACTCATTTCTATTCCTAAATGTAGCTCCTGTGGTCCTCATTACTTCTCATTGTTCCTGTTTTCCGAATCTAAGTCCTATCCTATCTCTCTCTCTTTCCTTTCCTGTGTTCTTGTAAGTAAGACTGAAGAGAGAAGAACATTAGTTCTTCCATAAAAAGAAGGATGAAGTCACAACTAGATGCAAGATTAGTCAGTTTTGTCTGCCCAGTTTTGTTGAGAGCTACCTCTGGGAAAAGAAAAGGGGCTTTTCTATGGTGAGTAACCTTTCATCTCTATAGTTTCTTTTAAATGGTACATGGGCAAAACCATAAACATTCTGTAGAGGGTACTGAAATATCAACTTTTTAAAAATCTGAGAAATTAAAATAGAGAAATTGAAGGGCTTGCTCATATATAGAAAATAGTAAAGATAACAATTAACAAAGGACACAGGAAAAGAAATAACCAAGAGAAAAAATGGCCACATAGCTGAACACAAGGAAAATATGTTTTACTTTACAGATAGTTCTTCAGTAGATTATATTTTTGTTCATTGTTTATGTTGTATTCACTTATTCAGTTAATTATGTAGTTTGTATCTATACGGCTTTGTGTTGGCACTGGGGTTATACAGGAAGAAGACATTATCTTATACAAACAAGAGGGTGATACATTTGCAAATAGAAAGGATAATTATTCTAAGAAAATTGTGGTGTCCAAGGTGTAATGTAAACATTTTCATTCTTCATTACTCTTTTCTTTGTATTTTCCTTTTGAATGCTATTTGAATAAAATAAAGACTTTAAAGCTATTAGTTTTTATTTTTAATTTCATTTTTATCATTTTATTTTCCTTCATAAGGAAGTTTATGTGTTTCTGTATTCTCTCCTCTCGTGGCTATTAATTCATTTCTTAATGTACTGCTTTCTTTACCTGTAGGAAAGTTATTGATAACCTGGAGGTATAAAAATTTGGTAGACAGTAAAATGTGTGAAGTTCAAGTGGATACTAGCATTGTTACTTGCACCTGGCTTAGACTGAGAGCTAAAATATTGGTTATTTGTCAGAAGATTGGCATGCAAGTTCCTAATTTCAATGAGATTTTGTTTTTTTATTAAAAAATGGAGATGAGTCTAGTAATACTAAGATTTAAGATTAAAATTATAACTTGAGCAGCACTGCATTACATCGATACTGCAGGCTCAAGGGATTTGTTCTCAGTGAACAATATTTTAGAGGTACTTGGCAACAAAGGTCATAAATTACAATAAGGTGCAAATGATAGTAAAAGTGGTTCTCTGATACTTGAAATGTTCCAGATTATTATCTCTATAGCAGAACATTATATTTTGTTCCTCTGTACTTATATATAAAGGATTTATTATACAAAGCCCATGAGATATATTAACTGATTAATCCAAAACTGTATGTGTGGCATGCTTTGAGGTGACAGCATAGCTCTTTTAGTGAAGGAAGTATCTTCAGTATATTTTTACTTTAATTATTTCTATATTATTTTTAGAGCAAGATTTCAATTTAAGTTCCTTTACCTAAATTTTGAATTCTTATTTTCAGAATGCCAATAAATACTCTCTTCTTCAAGGGTTAACCCCAGGGTACTATACATAAAGTTCATTTATCAACCTGTATTTCAGATTCTTAGACCCAGTGAGAATATAACTGTGGCTATTAAGAGGTGTGGCTGTTAAATACATATCTAGTTATTATGTATTAAATTCTAAATTCCTTCCTATGATCAAATTCCAGGCTGTCAGGATATTGCAGATGAGTTCAGAGCACAAGAGATTGATGGACAGGCCCTTCTCTTGCTAAAAGAAGACCATCTCATGAGTGCAATGAATATCAAGCTAGGCCCAGCCTTGAAGATCTGTGCACGCATCAACTCCCTGAAGGAATCTTAACAAAAACATGAAGCTTTGATATAACACACCAGTTTTACTATTTTTAAACAGACTTGGAAGGTAAAGGCCTAAGTTGGCCTTGAATATTACCCTTATTATGTTGGATGGCCAACCACATTGGAATTTCCGTAGCAAGAGCTGACATTTCTTCTACAGATAGTTATTCATCATACATTTTCATAATTAGCCAACACTGGTAAAATTAATTTTACAGGTTATGTGCAGCATTGAAAGAGCTGTTATAGAGGGCCATGATATTTTTCAAAGAAACATATACTAGATAATTTTTTAAAAGTGCTGTTTATCATTAATATAAAGAATCCTTTTTAAGGTAAATTAATGATTTAAATTTCTCCTCTTTTGATTCAGTTTTCTCACGCATTTTTGTACCCTGTTAGTTTTCCAAAGGTTGTCATAGAGGTACTGATGTAGGAGTCCAGTGGTGGGATTATATGCAGTGAAATATCAGTTTGCATTTTTAAAAACATGTCTTTTAGACAGATGCTCTTATCTATGCGAAAGGATTGTGTTCTAGCATAAATTATACTGATCTGGAGGTGAAAAGAGTTGGTTTCTATTCCAGACAATTTGGCTTACTCAACAAAGTTAGTTTTCTTCTCAGTTTTTGTACATTTAGAGCAGCTCTTCTGGTGGAGATTGGTTTGCTCTGCGGAGGACATTTGGCAACATCTAGAAACATTTTGATTGTCACAGATCAGAGCTGAGCATGAGGGAGTTTGCTACTGATATATAGTAGGAGGAGACCAGAGATGTTGCCAAATATCTTACAATGCACAGGATAGCCCACACAACAAAAAATTATCTGGTCAGAAATGTCACCAGTGCCAAAGTTGAGATATCCTGATGAGAAGGAATGAAAACTTTAACTCTTTCACCCAAAGAAATATTTTTAAAAGATAATGAAGAATACATATACAATGGAAGTATTATTCAGATAGCATTAATGTTCTGCAGAAATATTTTCCAATTTCATGCATAATAGAAAAAGGAAAAAAAATCCATAAAATTGACTTGTCAGATAAAAATTAGCTACAATTTGAAACTCAGTACCAATTCATATTAGTTATCTTTCATATCTGTGTGCTTCTCTGCACTGATGAAGGCATAAATACTTATGAACTGGTGTACAATTTTCTGGCAAGGGAAGTTTTGTAGTGGGTATTTGATTGCATTTTGGATTTCTTCTAGTATAAACATGCTGAGTCTAACTAGAATGCACATTCCTTTTTCCTTTATTAAATCTTGGCATGCTTCCTGCAGAATATTTACCAAGTGATTCTCTTGGATGATCAGATCTAACATTAAAAAAAAATCCTAAAACAAAACTTTTCACTAACTTTTTAGTTAGTTTCCTCTACAATTATGACACTAAAAAAAAGAAAAGAAAAAGAAAATGTGGGGAATCCTGACTGCTTTATAGCCCTGGACGTCAAAAGTTTGAGAAGATCGTAAGTTTGTCATTTCCTATATCTTCTCTTTACATGTGATTGAAGGAATATACACTGATATTTGTCCACAGAAGTTCAGTAAGTGAAAACAAAGAGTCCGTGAATTTCAGTCATTTTCACTGCTCTTTTCAAAAAGACTGTGTTGAGCTAGTAAAAAACTAAAGATGTCACTAAGACATCAGAGATATTTATCTTTTGGCTTTGTGTACATTAGAAAATATTGATTATTTTTATACAAAAATATAGCAGGTAATTTTTTTAATCTTCAGATGCCTCTTGTTTGAATGTATGCTCTGTGAGATTCTTTGTGTAGTTGTTTTTAAAAAAGATGTTTACTGATAGTCATGTATAGGATTAGAATGTGTAATGTAATGGAAGGCTCATGTTCCAGACCTACAATAGCTTGTAGTATATGTTACATATTTCCTTGTATCACATTTTTTATTACTGGATTAAAGTTTCAAGGAAAGGTAGGTTCCCTAAAATCAGTTTTCATTTATCCGTAGTTATCATCATGACACAGATGTCATGCTTTTCCCCTCATCGTATAAGTTCAGAACGTCAACAGTATTAAGATTGCCCGCTGTATGCAGGGAGCGAGGCACAAAGGAAAATCTCTCCTGGAGTTAAAGCTTTGTTATAGGAAGGTAATTCACGATTAGTAGGAGATTGATTTTTTTTCAGGGATAGCTCCTCTAGCAATAATACTTTATTTCCCATGACCGTTTTGTCTATAGCCTTTAAGGTATTAAAACTTTGAACGGTGTTAAAAGTTCTCCTTTTATTTTCTTCCTCTACTAGTATCAGTCATTCTTTACAAAGCCTGTGTGCCCAGCACTGTCTTAAGGATCCAGAAGGGGCTTATAAGAGGAGTCTCTGTTGGCGAACATCTACTTATAATCCTAAATCTTAAAACTAGTCCAGGTCTTCTGTTGTCCCCACTCAAAACATACCAAGTAAATATGCTTGCTTTTGTCAAGGACTTGATTTAGAAGTGGCCCATTTGCTATCAACTGGTAGTTCTCCCATTGATGCAGGTATTTCTTTCTAAATGGTTTAGTCATCTTAATTTCAAAGCTTCAGTTATATATATTGGGTATATGTGTGACAGAGTGTCCACCTCTCTCCTGAGGGTTAAGCAGCTTCAGTATGGCATATGTGGGGAGAGTGCTGTTATTTTCATTTCCTTTCATATTACTGAGTGTTTTAGGGTTTTGACTGGGGAAGAGGAATGACAAGGAGAAGGGGAACTTGGGAGAATCTTCTTATTTTTGCTACCTAAATTTGAATTTTCTAACTTCTTTAAGCTGTTGCACTCTTCTCCTGTTGGGGAAAAAAAGACCATAATTTTGAAATGTTAGTTGCTTTAAGCTTTGTGTTCCTTTGAAAGTTAAAAAAAAAAAAACCTGAAAGAGCTGGTTTGTAAAAAAGTTATTTTTATATGACATTAATATTCATCAGGCCTTGTATAGACATGTGTTAAACACAGCTATGCAGCTTTGATGTAATCAGCATAGTACAAGCCAGGGTGGCTGTCCCAAAACCTGTCATCCTTTAGTGGCATATAACTTTTTAAAATTTTCTGTGGAGTCCTTTAAACTTTTAAGTCCCAGTTTAAGGACTGTTACTTAGGGACAGATAAGGGAGAAATGAAGAAAGAAATGTTAGTTATCTGGCTTGAGAGTGGGAAAGAGGCAGACCAGAACATCTGCCATTTTTCCTTAGGTTAGTCCATTTCAACACTGAACAGATTTCTGCACTTTTGATGTTAATGTTCATGTTTTACCTAGTTTAAAACAGAAATTTTTTTTAATGATATTCCACTGTTTGTTTTTGCTTCCTGGTATGCTGAAACACTCAGAACTGTGTGAAACAAGTATTGTTGTGACCATGCCTTTGAAGAATTTTTGACATAGCTAATTCTATATTGTGTAAAACTATAATCAGACATTTATTCACAAATCTGTGTCTTGGACTGAAGTCTGTCTCAGTGCTCCATCTCTCACTGACTTATTCAGGTACATTTCTTAAAACCCAGTGTGTACATTTTCAAGGCTTTTGTACCACTAAGGCACAAATATAGTAGGGAGGCAATAGAGTTACATAGTCCTAGGCTATGTTTTTATGTGTATAATTTTGGAAAGAATTAACTACTATAGATACATGTAAGTAAATGAAGCTGACATTACTGCTATGTCCAGTGGGTAAAAATCCCTGTCTGGAAACATTTAAAATGTTTTAAAGATAAATTTTCATCCAGAAGAGGCTGGTTGTGCTTTGTGGTTGGAAGACTCATTCTTGGTGAGTGGCAGAAACACGCTGCCTACTGGCAGTGAGCTTTAGCCAATGGCATGAAAGGATTGTCTCACCTCACTTTCTCTCCTAAAGCTCCAACCCCAAAAAGCTGCACAAAAACTTTCTTCTTAGACCTCTGCCTAAAAACCCTTATAGAGGATTTCATAATGGGACTGATTTTAGGGGAGTGGGCTGCTTGGGAAGGCCTAACAACCTGACAGTTTATGTTTCAGTAAAACTTTTAGGCAATGGAATCTGGCCTTTCTGTGCAAATTGCTTGCTCAGTCGGTCTGTTTCTTGTACACCATGTGTGTAATTAGTTGTGCCCTAAAGTTCATTTTTGGTTTTTTTGTTTTCCCCCTCCCCCCGGGGAGGGGGGTGGAGGAGGAGACAAACAGGAAGAAAAGCATTCCAGGCTAAAGAGGATAACATAGTTAACTGGATGTAGTAACCTAATGTAAATGTGGCCTTCATCAATAGTTCAAGATAATAACAACCAGGAAGCAGAGAGCTCTGTTCACCAGGAACAAAATATAAACCCCAGAGGCATATCCCCCGCCCCCCCCCCCCCCCCCGTGACCTTCCAGCCATGCACTACCTGCCTACAGTTACCACCCAGTTAATGCCCATCTATGGACCAGTCCGCAGATTAGGTCATCCCTCTCATAATCTAATCATTTCATCTGAAAATTCTTGCATTGCCTCACATTTGAGATTTGGGGGACACCTCATATCTAAACCGCAATTGGGTTCTAGGGGGGTTTTCTTTTTTCCTTTTCTCCCCCTTTTTCCTTCTTTCCTCCTTTATTTCAGTAGTTTGTTTACTTTAGTGGTGGTGCTGGGGGTTGAGTAATCCAGGACCTGAAACTCTGACCCTACCTGCTAGTTTTTACTATGTTAAGATTTGCCTGTAATCACACTCACTGTTTCACTATCAGTTAACCCTGTATTTAGAAGTGTAGATATTAATAGTACCAATGATACATAAGTTAGTGATTTTTGAAAATGACAGCTATTACAGTTGAAGAATATTTGTCAGAAATTCAAAGGTTCATTGTTAGACCTGAGTGGCCAGAATCAACCTTGTAGATTGTTATAAAGGAAGATAATTTAAGACAGCATTTTGTTTAAGAATTAGGTGACAAAGCTATAATTTCCTCTTTACTAGTCTGAATTTCATTAAACACAAGCCTACCTCCGTTTTGTTGGGGCAACGCAGTGTGGATCATGACATGCACCATTTAACCCACATTAATTGATACTGGCATTTTATAAATCTTATGTAGAGCATTTGGTTTCATCTCAAGGATTATGGTTCAATTTAGATAAGCAGAAATACACTATTAGAAAAAACAAACATGCAATAATACTAAAATTTAATTTCAACCCATTAAGCTTATGAAATATCCATATATTTTTCTTCAAGCAGCAGTACAAGCCACTTCTTTCTTTCTTTTTTTTTTTCCCCCCTTGGTAGAGGAAATCTTTATTCCTGGTTGATCACAAAACCCAGGGGGAGCTTTTAGTTTTCCAGGATGTTGCTTTCCTAAACCAACCCTCTGCACCCCACAGAGCTTTTAGCACCCAGCATATGGCCTCTGAAAAACTCATCAGAGATAAAGGCAAAGAGGACAGGTGAGAGGCTGTGGTGCAGGGAGACAAGCCACTTCTTCAATACAAAATTTTTAAAATTATATTACCTTCTTTAGAAAAAGTGTGTCCTAAAATTCTTTAGAATTTATAAAGTTTTGCATGTTATATTTTAGAGCTTAATGTAGTTTTTGTTTAAAGAGAATTTTTATTTATTTTTCATCTGGTTCTTGTTTCTCCAACACCCAGTTGTGCACATGGTGCTGGGGTTCGAATTTGGGTCCTCAAACATGCCAGGCAAGCGCTCTTAACCACTGAGCAGCTGCTCCAGCTCAAGCTTAATGTGTTTTAAAATTATACTATAAGAAAATTACTTTTGAAAGTCACTAATACAAATACAATCATTACCATCATGTTACAAAGAATGGGAAGTTCATGTGGTCCTTGTTAGATCTGCAGCTAAGCTTCTTAATGCAGACTTTTCATTCTACTCAGACATGTGCACATGCTCTTACAAATATCATGTTTATGAAACTTGGGGAAATATCTACCACAAATATTTTTATTTTCTCTCTTTTTATGGCTTGTGGACATTTCATTTTATTTAATGATGGCTTTTTTTTTTTTTAAGAGGGTTGGAGTGAGAGAGATTCAGTATTATTTTTTGATCTGGCCTTTGTTTATCCGCCACTTAGTTGTGTATGTGGTTTGAACCCGGGTCCTTGCGCATGCCAGGCAAGCACTCCAGCCACGGAGCCACTGCTTCAGCCCTAAAGATGACCATTTTAATCAAATATATACAGAATGAGTTTGTGGTTAAAGCTTTATACTTTAGAAGAAAAAAAATTCTTTTTCTGTTGCCTTTCAAAAGTACAGCTCTCCATGATATTGGTGATTTTCAGTGGGAATACATAGAAAATGTGTTGCTTAAAAGAAGTATAGACGTGAATGAATTTTGATTTGGATAAAAACTAGTATAATTTAAAAATATTGCTATGCTTGCATGGTGTAGTTTTACTTAAATATAAAAGTAATGCAGTAGAAGTCCTTTTAGACCACCTAAATTAACTCCACTCATCACCTTAAGGATTCACAGTAGCCATCATTTATTGGTTGAAAAGTTAAACTTTATGGAATATTTTGAGTGTTAAATCCATGTTTTGTGGAGCTTTAACTGACCGCAGTGAAAAGTTGGGGCTTGTCGTTGGAGTAAATATTAACCTACTTTAGACAAGATTGGGCATGTTCATGGTGGTATGGCCATAGACTCAACCTATTTAGAAAGGAAAGGGTTTTTTAAATTCTCCTTCAAGTAACCAGAGGTGTCCAATGTTTAAAATTTTTGTTTATAATACTTAAAAGTATTCTTTTTCTTTGGGTAGTATTAAAAGTGAGTAAATAATCAACTTTAGTAATAAATAATATATTAAATGAATTAGCATAATAAGGATAATAAAACACTTTGGAGACTGGGGTTTTACTTGGTTGATTAGCTGTATGCAGCACCTTGAAGCAATTGGTTGTTATTAACCTCTTCTGAATGTACAGTATGGTGCCTGCACTCCTCAAAATGTTGATTTGGATTTAAATCCAGCTCTAAAATCCCAACTCTAAAATTATGATGCTAGGCCACATAACAGGGTGTTTTTAAAGTTGCTCCTAATTAGTTCTCTTTTGCTTTTTAATGGTTCATTTGAGCTTTTGCTTAAAAAAAAATATTCATTAAGCATCCATTTTCTGTGTTTCTTACTTGCTCCAAGGATTGAGGTAGAAAATTCATACTGATAAGCAAATGAGGACCTTTTTCTAAGAACACATGAACACTTATGGATGTTGTCATTCATGCACTTATTAATCCATTTAGCAAACCATTTGAATTTTCCCAAAAATTCACTGTAGCTTTAAAAAGCAAGGTCTTCGTTAGTATTACTTAATGTACTGACTTGGAACTGAGAGGGAATTTTTTATGCTAGATGACATCCAAAGGGGTCTGAGTCAATCAAAGTTCCTGCAATATTTCACAAACTGCACGTCAACTGGCCATCTGTCTGTTAGGCTACAAAATTAAGGGTCCTTTCCAACCTTATATTTCGAGACTGCAGTGATAGCCAATATTCCACTAGATGCTTGAGTCTATTTCAAAGTTGTTGCTAAACATGGTGTGTAGTAGGACAAAAGAAGCTGATGTTGATTCACTGTACAAAGTACAAAGGCTTTATATCCAGTATTGACACTGTAGCATTTTTTTCAAAATTGAAAAATCTCAAAGGAGATCACCAGAACAGGCTGCCACTGGCCAGCCCCTTAAACTGCAAAGATTACATACAATAAATCTCATTGTACTTTAAGGGTATTTCAGATAGCCCCCCTTTAAGTACATGTGAAAATCAGTAATAGAAAGCATATATATTACACAACAAAAGGGCACCCTTAAAAAATGCAGAACTGCTGAAGATAAAATAGTTCCCTGCTTGAACTGGCAAGCATTTGAGGAGTACGCATTCAATGGGAAAATCAATCAATTGGGTAAATTCCCTTGTCACTCTGGGATTCTGTGACTCACATTGTAATGCTAGCTTTAAATATCAACATCAGTTGACAATATTCTCCATAAACATACAAAATGAAAAATACACATATTTTAAACTTTTATGCATCATAGTTGCAGCTTTTTAAAGCAGGAAAATGTCCAAAAGTGTCAGATTAGAATCTACAGTAGACTCTTTCAAACTGTTCAAAAACACTAACTTCTGAAGTAGCCAGATTGCCTGGTTTCATGAATCGTTCCATAATACTAGTTAAAAATTACTTTTAAATTTTTAATTATTAAAGTGCTGTTAAAACGCCTATTGCATAAATACTTTTGTGTGTGTGTGTGTGTATAAAATTTTAAAAGTCAACTGAGTGTGCAAAGACAGTACAATTTTGGAAGTATAATTCCCAAGTTGTCTGATTAGATTCCCAATCAGATCTCATTTTAAAAAAAAGTGGTTTTTTTCCATAAAGGGAAAAGATGTCAAAGTTCCAAAAATTGTCCTCGAAGTAAGGATCATGCTTGTTAGTGAGGTGGATATTATAGACAAGTGTCAGGGATAGAGGCTGACAACAGTGGAAAGGCTTTTCAAGCCTCCTGATTAAATTACTGCTTCTTGTTCTTTTGCTTATTGCATTTTGTTAATTTAACGAAGGCAAACTGTTGTGATAAATTGTTTTTAAAAAATGTTGATGCTTCAAGCATATTAACTAGTTCTTTGTTTCTTCCTGTTATTCTGAAGTGGGGCTTTCATATTATTAAAACCTCAAAAGATGACCTACCTGGGATAAGTGAAGAAGTATCACCAAGGGGGAAGCATTTTTTATCTTTCAGAAAAAATGTTAAGATTATATATAGATGTATTCTTACATTGGACAATGTATTAGAGTCCTCCTTATGGGAAATGGAATAGTTTTAGCACTCATAGCATTAGAATTCCTAGACTGGTGTCTATAGCTACAGTTTTGAAATGTATAACCTAAAGATGAAGTTAATTTTGCATTATAAGAGCACACCATGATCTATGTAAAAAAGTGTTCATTTGGTGTATTTTTTTAAAAAAGAAAGCACTTTCATATTAACAAGTAGCATGTGTATGAATTTTAGATTTTCTTATTTGTTGTGTCTATTCAGTGAAGTAAAATTGAGCATTCAAATGTTTGTTGATGGCAACATTAACTATTCAGTGAAAGCACCTTATACTCTGCTGCTTAAACTTGCTTGTAATTGCACCTTTGTTACCTGCACATTTTCACATAGAATGTTGTAACATTGCTTCATGTGGGTCTGGATAGAAGATAGTGGGCCTGCAGGATCGTTTATTTATATTGTTTATATTACAATAATATATTGTAGACCAGTTGTAAGTTCATTTCTTTACAAATAAAAGCCTCTTCCATTTGGCTGGTTTATTGAATTCTTTTTTAGTTTAAGCTTATGAGATATGGGGAGATCTTTCTAAGTAAACAACCAAAAAACTTAAGGAGATTGTAAATAGTTTTAAATTCTTATTTGAAATCTGCAGAGTATAAATTGTTACTATTCAATATGTTTAAAACTTTTTCTATATTCTGGCCAATTGGAAGGCAATGTGTTCGGAAGAAAAAAGTAATGAAATAAAAGGGGCCAGGTTTAGACCATTCTAAATTGTTTAAATACAGACCCTGTTGTTCACTTGAACAAAGGATTACTTCACTGAAGTTTGGATACAATTGGCTATTTGCATTTGGCTTTTTATAGAATATGTGATTTTTATTCCTATTTTTCTAATTTTTTTTTAATTAGAGAGGGGACAGTGAGAGTCAATTTTTATTTGGTTTTTCATGTGGATTCGTTGTTAAGACACTTCTTTGTGTATGTGGTGCTGGGGTTCGAACCTATGGACGCGTGCATGCCAGGCAGGCTCTGTACCCGCTGAGCCATGGCTCCAGCTCCTCTCTAAATATTTTTAATATTATAACATGCTGTTTAGTGATTAGTTCTCTTCTGTTCCGTGTCTTTTGTTACCAGACCCTGATCATAATGGTGGATGTATGATCCAAGACAAGCCAAACAGTCATTTCCTGAGATTTTTATAACTGCAACTAGGAGATGCTTTAAATTGGAATAAAAGTCCTAGGCTTTTGGCAGCCAGAATGCCTACCGACAAAACCTGACATTATAGAGAAATTTTCCTAATACTTTACATCATCTTTCCAATAAGCAGCTTTTTCTTAGAATGGTGCAGGTTGGGTTTGTATTACAGGTTTGTATTATGCATTTCCTTATCAGAAATGCATAAGACCATGAAGCTTTTCAGATGTTGGAATATATGCATATACTTTACCAAATAAACATCCCTGATTAAAAAATCAAATATGCTCCAAAATTCAAAATTTGTTAGTGTCAGTGCTGAAGAAGTTCCAGCTTTCAGAGCATTTGGATTGTGGAACATTCTGGAACAGGTTTCCTCAACCCATACTTAGAACTCAGTTCCTAGCTGGGCATATGGCACATGCCTATAATCCCAGCAACTCAGGAGGCTGAGGCTCTGGGAGGAAAATCACAAGTTCGAGACAAGCCTCAGCAATAATGCAAGGCCCTCAGCAACTTAGTGAGAACCTGTTTCAAACCTAAGGCATTTGTAGGGATGTATTGGGCCCAGCAACTCAGGAGGCTGAGGCTCTGGGAGGAAAATCACAAGTTCGAGACAAGCCTCAGCAATAATGCAAGGCCCTCAGCAACTTAGTGAGAACCTGTTTCAAACCTAAGGCATTTGTAGGGATGTATTGGGCCCAGCAACTCAGGAGGCTGAGGCTCTGGGAGGAAAATCACAAGTTCGAGACAAGCCTCAGCAATAATGCAAGGCCCTCAGCAACTTAGTGAGACCCTGTTTCGAACCTAAGGCATTTGTAGGGATGTATTGGGCAGGAGGTGGGGGGAGGGATAAGGGTGGGTAATTGGGGGGGCTCTTGGGAGTAAACATATATATGTGTGTATATATACATATAGCCACGCATGGTGGTAAACACCCATAATCCCAGGGACTTCGGAGACTGAGAGGCAGGAGGATCATGTGTTCAAAGCCAGCCTTAGCAAGTTAGACCCCAACTCAAAATAAATATAAAAAAGGCTGGGGATGTGTCTCAGTGGTTAAGCACCCTTGGGTTCAATCCCCAGTACCCCCCCCAAAAAAAAACGAGATACATTTTTTAAAGCGTTTAAAAAATAGAGAAGGACAGTGGAGAGACAGAATCATTTTTATTGAATTTTTTTTTCACACCGCTTTCATTGCTCTGACACTTAACTGTGTACGTGGGTGCTGGGGTTCAAACCCCTGTACTCGTGCATGCTGGGCAAGCACCATAACTGCCAAGCCACCGCTCCAGCCCAAAGAAGAGATACATTTTTAAATTAGCTAAATTAAAATGAGCTAATCTTCCCCTTCATTAAATTTTATACCAAATCATTTAAATAAAATGGTCTTTTCTTGCTATAAATATGATAAAACATTTATTTAAGTTCACATGTTAAAGTTGGCAATGAAATCTCAGATTTACATAACATTTTGCATCCATTTTTGGGGGTGTAATACAAACATCAGTATAGCCAAACGTTAACTTATTTAACTTTTGTATTAATAACAATATGTAGATTTCCTAAACAGGCATTAAAAACTTCTTGGCATTATTTTATTTTTAAATGAAAACACTACTTAGTAAATATAGCCCTCAAAGACATGCTGAAAAGCTATTAAAAGGGGAAAAAAAGCTTCAGTTCAGGTTTTTGTTTTTTATTCTGATATGTTCTGAGTTATCATTCTTACTAATATAATTATGATTCTTGTAACTGTTTTAGTTTTAACATGAAAGTGTATTAACAAATTATTATTGATATAGGCTTTTCAATTTGCTCAAGATTATGAATTGTAAGTGGAATGAAACAGCATTTCCAGTTGACGAATGGATCCATAGGTAATGTGATCTCTCTTAAGTAAACCTTTTGAGAATTAAACCAATAAATTGTAGCAATGAGAAAACTGTTGACAAAGTACAACCAGGGAATGTTCATCTCAATGTATGCTGGAATCTGTACTTTAAGCAAAAGGATGACGACTTGAAGTAGTACGAATGGCAACCACGTACCAAGAAAACAGACAATGAGCTTAGACAAGAGTATTTTCTTGGAGTTCACAGTATAACTAGAGTGGGATGAAAAAGGAAAATATAGTATTGTTTCATTCTTATAGGATGTTATCCTAATAGCCTGTAACAAGGTAATAACTTCAGACCAAGAGGTTATAAAAGCCATAAGTAAAATCATTATCATGGAAAATGACAGCCAGTAACTCTGAGTGCTGACGTAGAAAGGACATGGGTAAGAATAAACATTCTGTACCTTCAGGCTCTGGTAGATAGCTGGATCTCCCAAAACATAAGCAAGGACTGAAATCCAAATCAAAATGATGGTGAAGAAATAAAATAACTTTTGACACTTAGATGAAAGCTTGGTGGTTTTAGAGAAATTCAGGCAATAATCTATACAAGCTATTAGGAAAACCGGATAATGCAAAAGGCCGTAAGTAAAGGAAATAATTTGAGTAAATAGGCAAATGTGATATTTAGTAAACCTAATGCCTAAAAGAACAAAATCCATGAAATAGAATATAATGGAAATGCTTACTAAAAGTAAAAGATCAACAAGTGCTAGTGAAATGCAAAAATATTCCATAAAATTTTGATAGGTGTTTTTTCTTCTCATTCCTAGTGTGAGGATATTCAATAATATTTTCCCAAGTATGATCAAATATAAGAGACAGTTAACATCTAGAGGCTGGTCTGGTTGGTGTAACTGGTACTGAAAAGAACAGTTCTCTGGTGAAAGAGCTGTCATAGTTTTAGTTTAATTTCAAGAAGACCTGCTGAAACACCCGATAAAACTTGACTTCATTTTCCATTCCTGAAAAAAAAAAAAACTTTGATGTTATTTTGATGTTGTACGTTTTAAAACTTAATAAAACAAGCACCTCTTTTCTCATAAAAAACAATCAAATAATTTCTCCAAATAATATGAATTGTTTCTCACACTACCTACTAGAATATGATCAAGAAGAATTAATGTGTCTATTTTTTGAGAGCCAGACACTCCAGAACTCTCCAATCTTTAAACCAAAATTTATGACTAACTTGTATGTTAATTTTTAACCACTTCTGACAGAGATGTAGAAATGCTTTTGTCTACTGAAACCAAAATACGCCTGATGGTAATACTCAGAACAATCACTGATAACCCAGACAGTTCCACTCTGCTTTTTTTTTTTTTTTTTTTTAAGAGAAGGAGAGTGAGAGAATCAATTTTTATTGAGTTTTTCACATGGCTTTTGTTGCCCTGACAGTTGTGTACGTGGATGCTGGAGTTTGAACCCGTGTACTCATGGATGCTGGGCGAGCACCATAACTGCTGAGCCACCGCTCCAGCCCCTACAGTTCCACTCTGACTCTGAGTAACATTACCTCCACCACCCCTTTTTGTTTTTCTGGCAGTGAAATTAAGAGGCTATGTATATGGTCCTTTAGCATAGCACTTTTTCTTGTCTTTTAAACTGCAGAATCATCATGAATTTTTTTTCTCTGAAGTTCAAACATTTAAAATAGATGGTTCAGCTGAAAATAATAGGAACATATGTAAAGGACAGAAAGACAAAGATTTATCTTCTGGATGTGATCTTTCAGGTTAAGGCCCCTGAAAAGGAATAAGGATCCAACATAGATACATGAGAATCTTAGGAAGTGGTAGGAAATTGTAAAAGAGTAGGAGTTGAGGCTTGGGTAATATATGCATTTGAAAGCAAGAAAAAGTGATGAAAAAAGTCATAGAGGAAGACGTCAGGAAAGGATGGAAGAAGGGAGATGAAAGGAAAAAGGTTGACTCAAAGTTATCTGTACCATCACTGTATAAAGAGCAAACTCCCACCCCAAGAAACAAAACCAAACCCAAAGAATAAAAACAAGCCTACCCACAAATATCAACAACTACAGATTTAAAGGAATATATGGCACATCATTTTGATATGTTATTATGCAGCAATTAAAAACATTTCTCAGCCTGGTGTGGTAGCACATGTCAGTAATCCCAACTGCTTGTTTGGCTGAGGCAGGAGGATTGCAAGTTCAAGGCCAGCATGGGCAACTTAGCAAGATCCTGTTTCAAAATAAAAATACAAATGGGGGGCTGGAACGGCGGCTTAGCGGTTACAGCGCTTGCCTTGCACGTGCATCCATGAGTTAGAACCCCAGCACCACGTACACAACAAAGTGTCAGAGCAACAAAAGCAACATGAAAAATTAAATAAAATTTATTCTCTCTGTCTCTCTCTCACTCTCCCTCTCTCTTTAAAAGAAAAGAAAAAGGAAAGAAAGAAAGAAAAACAGTGTTGGAGATGTTGCTCAGTGGTGGAGCACCCCTATCACTTACAAAAGAACAGAATGAAAACCCACCAAAAAACGCTTCTCAATACAGGAAGACTTAAGTTTTCTACTGAAAACTATAACTTTTCTATACTTATTCAATATTAAGCCTTGAGAATTTTTTTACATGTTGAAAATATGCCATGATGAATTTCCACAGTATATTAAGTTAAATGCAGATTATAAAATTATGTAGCAATATATAATCTTATTCTTATAAGAAATACCCATGCATAAAAAAGAATAAAAAAGTACACATTGTTATCAGTGTGAGAGAATTATACTTGTACAGTTTCTGTATCTCCCAAATTTTACAGAATAAAATCAGGGAATATCATGTCTTAAAAGTGAAAGAACTTAATTTGCCTAAAAGCAGATCACTGATGATTAAATAATTCCAAGGGAGTAGTGAAAAGATTGAGCGTAATGAGAGAAGGTTGTCAGGTCTGCGGACAGATTGAATCCTTACTCCAGTGCCATAAATCTATTGTGATAAACTCACTGGTTAAGGTCACAAATGATCTAGTTGCACACACATATACAGGTAAAGCTGATGAAAATACAGCATTTATCTTCATAACTCTTAAATGCAAAAGAACCAGTCATGCAATTACTTCAATACCCAATTATTTTTTCTAAGATCACACATACTACAGAGTTTAACTTGACCCTGCCTGAAGCAGTTCCATTCTGGATTTGGGGTATAAGGACACAACAGCTACCAACCTGACAATTTGGCAAAAGCTACTGGCCTCATAAGTGGTGTTGCTTGAATAAGAAGCCTAAAAATGGAACCATGTGAAGTCCTTGGGTCAAACAAGCTTCATTTTAAACCAGTCAATGTTGGGGCTGAGGAAGGGACATCTGTAGGTTCATATTTATACAGACACATATTTAGTAAGAGAAGAAAAAGAATGATCTGTGTATTATGTGACTTTTAAGTCTTCATAGCTTCTTAAAATAAAACGAGTAACGCTAAGTAGGCACCGTCCAAGGGATGGTTCCAGGTTTCCATTTCATGACTAGGCAGAATTGTTCCAGGTGGGATCCACTGGAAGTCCTGAAAAGCCGAAGCCGACTAATGCCTGCAGAACCTGTCCTAGGGGCTGAGGAAGCTCCGGAGGAGCATCGGCTACAGCCCGCAAGGAGCTTCCTCAAGAGCCTGCAGCAGAGGGCTGGATGAAGGAAAGCCTAAAACGGAAGATGCAAGGGAGTCAAAGACACAAGAAAAGTGCGCTGGGGAGACACGCCACGGGAGCAGCGAAGAGCAGTCAAAAAGTAGTACGCTGGAAAGGGACACTGGGATCACGGAAAGCAAGATGTTCTCGGATGAGATACGTACACCAGTTCTCCAGTAACCACTACAAGTATTCAAAATCCCAGCATTTAATTCTTTAAACTGGCTCCAGGACAAGACAAACACCCTTCAATAAGCTACCCGTCCAGCATTTTCCTATGAAAAATGTCTACAGTTACTATAGGTATTCAGGAATCCAAAAAATATGATTCTTTTCCAACATGATTTTTAATGATTTTTTTAAATCAATTCATATGTCACCTAAAAAGCTACTGGGGAAGTCCTTTTCAACACCTCTTGTCTCTTCCACAGGTAGGCTTGCCATGTTCCCTGGCTCACTTTGGAAGAAACAGCCTCCAGGAAACAACCATGATTCCCTTTAACTGAGCAGGTCCTGCTTTTCTATTTGTGACCCAATTCGTTCTTAACACACCATACTTACCCTCCAGCGGGCCTTCTTGACTGCCGGTCTTCCTATTTTGTTACCGTTGGTTCCTTGAAGTCGATCAATATGAGTTAGCTCTGTGTAAAGACAGAAAACAACCAACCATCAACAGCCATTTTGGGAGGGTGGTTACTGGGGATTGAACCCAGGGGCACTTTAACACTGAGCTACATCCCCAGCTCCCTTTTCTTAATTTTGAGACTGGGTTTTGCTAAATTGCTTAGGGCCTTGCTAAATTGCTGAATCTAGCCTTAAACTTGCAGTCCTGCCTCCGCCTCCTGAGTCACTGGGATTACGCTCGTGTGCTACCACACCTGATAACAGCCATCTTAATAAGTTTAGTCCACCTAGTGTTACTGGCTCCAGACTCCTGCCAAGAAAAACTAACCTTCTGAGGGATTACAGTCAGTAACTGCTCCTGTTCTCAGTTTCTTTCTAGTCAAAAAGAAGAAAAGAACGTTTAATTCAAAGTCCACCAAACTCTCTGAGAGATGGGCAGATGTACATGGCATCTGTATGAAGAAATCTTGCTTACATTTTAGATTTCACCCACAGGTTCAAGTTAAACCAGCAGTTCTCAAATTGTTTCACCTCAAGATCCTTTGACATTTGCTGCATGCTAACATAAATTTTTTCAAATGAAAATTTACTATATTTTCCCCAACAAGAAAAATGCAGTGAGTAGGGGCTGAAGCAGTGGCTTGGCGGTTACAGCACTTGCCTGGCATGCGCAAGGACGTGAGTTCAAATGCCAGCACCACGTCTACAACCAAGTGTCTCAGCAATGAAGGCCACATGAAAAACTAAATAAAGTTGATTTTCTCTGTCTCTCACTGTCCCTCTCTCTTAAAAAAATAAATAAAAATTAAAAAAATTCAAGTTTAAAAAAAAAAACCGCAGTGAGTAAAGTGGCACTGTTTCACATTTCAGATTGCTTTAGTGTCAGGCTCACTAGCAGACAGTGGAATTTGTTAGGCTGGCTGGAGGCAGGACTTCAGCCAGGCCTCACGGCCATAGGGTCATGGCGGCTGGCTGGCGGTGTGACTTCAGTCAAGACACCAGGCCATGGCAGCTGGCTAAGGGGCAGGGCGTCGGCACCTTGCCCACGCAAAGAACAGCCAATCAAGGCACTGGCAGGCAAGCTCCAATAGATTGATAGATCCACCAGCCAATCTCTGAAAGGCCAACCCCATCAACTCCTCCCATTTCCCTAAAACTATAAAGCAGCTGCCCAGCAGGTCCAGTGCCATGTTCCCTGTGTGCCACTTTCCCTGCACCCATTTCCCCTGCACGAGGTCACTCCACATGCCCGCCCTCATTGTGGCGTGCAGGTGAATTTGGCCCATGAGCAGCAAATTTCAATAAACATCTGCACCTGAATTTCACTTGGCCTCCGCTGGCATCTTCCATTAAGGGGATCTGTCCATAAGTTGTGCACGCATGCCAGACCTCCACCGTTTCCTTTGGGTCCCAGTGGGTTTTTGGAGACATCCTGCCTGCTGCAAGACCACCCTTCCTCCATTTGGGTGACCTTGGTCAAAATTTGGGACGCCTCTTTTTGCACCTGGCCACCCTCCAGATTGCTTGTGAAGGTCATAGGAAATGCTAAATCCTCACTGGGACACCCCCCCCCCAACTCCTTTGGGCTTTCTCTATGTTAATTTTGCTAAATTAGACCTTCCCCGAGACTCAAAATGGCCTCCAGAAGAAACTTGATTTTCAAATCCTCACTGATTTGGGTAATTTGTGTCACCGGACGGGAAATGGTCTGAAATTTTTTTTTCCAGGCTTTTTTGGGATTTGCACTCTTGCCTCTCCCATTCCCCTTACTCATATCAGTCCTCCTTTCGGAAAGGCAACTTCCCAACAACACCACCCCCCCTTTGCTGGTCCTTGCTGCTGCCTTAAGAGGCCTGCATTCTTTTGCAAATCTCTTTACTTCTCTCCCTCTGCCAGCCCAGCTCCATCCTCCCCCTCCTTTGCTACCCTCCTCTCTTTAATTCCGTCATTTTTTTTTTGTCCCTCTTCTTACAGAGATGGTGCCGAAATCTGTCTCCTGTTGATTTTCTCTGTATGTGCACACCTATACTGCGCTTGTCTATGTATTTCTTGTATGGTATAATACAGATGTCTTTAAAATTCCTAATCCACATGTTTTTCCAGGTGGAAAAACCTGGAAAATCAGTATTCAATAGAATACTGATTTCTCTAAATGTTAAATGTAACATTCATTGCTTCTAAGATTTTTCTTCAACAGGGGAGAAAAAGCTCATAGTTCTCTAATAACATAATTTCATTGCTTCTGCTAACTATGAGTTCAATTGCTCCTGGCTTCTTGGATTCTACAGGACAATATATATTTGGGTCTATTAAATGTCCTATAAATTTATAAATGAAAAATTTAAAGTTGTTTTGTTTCTAGATCTTCACGAAAAGCAAAACTGTTAAGAAGTACAATTGTAACAGGTATAATTCTAACAGGTATAGAATTCTAACAGGTGTAACAGGTATATAAAGAGTACAAAAGTTTCAACTGTTTAGACATAAGCACTGGGGTTGGAGTGGTGGCTCAGTGATTATGGTGCTTGCCCCGGCAAGTGCAAGGACACAAGTTCAAACTCCAGCACCACGTACTCAACGAAGTGTCAGAGCAATGACTGTTTTTCTGATTATTAACACTGTTTCCTAATGTATATTCAGATAGACTTTGTAAAATACTGTGAAGAGGCAAAGATAAGTTTCAAAATAAAACACTTTGTCAAGAGCTCTACCTTGCCTGAGCCAAGACTCAGCCTCTCACCTTATGGTTCCAAAGTAGAATTTACTTTATTTGCTAATTCCTTGTTGTATTTTCCTGGCAAATCTTTAAAACTGTTGCTTATTAGTGTTTTTCAGAAGTACTACTAACAGAAAAAAACCTGAATTAAGACACATCATCACCTACAGGACAGCACTGTTACTGATCCTACTTAAACAAAAGGGGTAACTATAACACATAGTATTTCCACTCTGACTGGTACAACTGGCCTGTTGGATATTAAACACCAAATCAAGGAGACCAAAGTTAAGACAGTTAAAGGACTAAGGAAAATAGTAAATATTTTGACCCTTTCCCTGTTTGGTCAGCAAAACTCAGGGGACAATGGAACTTTTCTACAGGCTTGACAACTCTTAAGTGACATGGCCTGCCAAACAGGGGAATCTCAGGTGACCATAGAGAACAGAAAGCGAACCAGTGAACACACTGCAAAGAGGATGATCATTCATGGACAGTGTCCCTGATGCTTCCAAGGGA